>JAODAL010013410.1:0-91440 GCA_025379985.1 Phyllomedusa bahiana | reverse complement strand
GTTTGCTTATATTGCCCACAAATCTTCTTTCCCATGATGCCATCTATTTTGGAATACCCCATTCCCCCTGCACAACACAACCCCACAACTGATCTGCAAACCCGTTTTTTCACAGTTGGGATTTTTGTTTTTAAAGGCTTTAAATTTTTCTCCTTTTTCCCCCAAAATTAAACAAGGCCAAACATTACTTTTAGTTTCGTCAGCCACAGACATTCCCAAAAATTATCTTTGTTCTTGCATTTGCAAAACTTTAAACGGTTTTAAAATTTTTTTTGGAGTAATGGCTTCTTCCGGGCAGAAGCCTTTCACCCCATGTGATACAGTACCTTTCACAGGGATAATGACAAATTTTACCTCTTCCGCCAGCATTTTCCCCCAAGGTCTTTTCTTTGTTCTTGGGTTGATACACAATAAACCCAAACACGTTCATCTCTGAACCAGAACCCTCTCATTCCTGAGCGTATGATGGCGGGACTTTCCCAAACTGTTTTACTTGTGTATAATTTTTTTTGTACGATTTATGGGCCCTTCGAAACGGGAAATTGCCCCCCAAGAGACCCAACTTTGCAAGCCCCCAATTCTCTTTTTATATCGGCTGATTTTTTTAGACTTTCCCATGATGTTACCACAGAAGCAGGTGTTTGGGGTGGCTTAAATACATCCACCTTTTCCATTAACTCAGATGTTCCAAAAAACCTCAAAAGCTTCCAAAGACCTGACCTCACAAATGGGGGGTCCCAAATTTTTAAAGCCAAAAAAAAAAATAAAAAAAATTTTTATATTTATTTTAAAAAAAAATTTTTTTAATTTTTAAAAAAAAATTTTTTTTTTTTTTATTTTTAAATTTAAGGGAGTTTTTGATATTTTATAATTTGGGTTTTTTGAAAAGAGTCAAACAAAGATTTTTTTTTTCATACCCGCCCACCTTTGGGTAGCCCCCCACTTCGACTGATAACCCGTTTCTTTGAAAAGGTAAAACATGAAATAATCCAAAGGGGGGCTAGCCCTTGGTGGCGGGGCTAATCCTGCTATAAAAGATTTGAGGGGTAAATGCTCTAAAAAATGCTGCACTTTCAGAATAAGGGACACAGCCTGAAACCGGCTGACCACTTTTGCTGCCTCGCAAGGGGGCATAACTAAATGACAGTTTCCCTTTAAACAGGAAGGGGTTTTTTCTGATTTTATTCAATGTAAAAAAACCATGCAGTGGTCTTTTTAACAGGGTATTTTAAAATCTTGATTTCACTGTATGTATCACCAAACCATTTTTTCCTTCCTTCCTTTCCCTTCCTTCCTTCCTTCCTTTCCCTTCCTTCCTTCCCTTTCCTTCCTTCCTTCCTTTCCCTTCCTTCCTTTCCTTTCCCTTTTTATCATTTAAATCAAAACAACTTTCCTATTCATTCATTTTTCTTTTTTATTCCTTTCTTCCTTTGTTTTTTTTTCCTTTTTATTTTCTTTCATTTTCACTTTAGTTTTCACCCCTTTCTTTTTTTTATCTCCTCATTTTTCTTTTTTTTCTATTTTTCCTCTATATAAGGGGTTACGATTTTTATCCAAAAGTTAAATCGGCAAGGTTTTTTATGGTGTCGAAATTTTTCCCGATCACATAATAAGGTTAAAATCGGCATCAACATTAAAAATCGCGCCTTTTCGCGCTTCCTGAATTTTTTGGGGGCCACAAATCAGTTACAGAAAAACAGGTGAGATTTTGTGCGACGTCATGACTGGGATGTGTATGGGTTTCATTGGCTGGGAAAAACACATGACCTCGTTTTTACATAAACAGGTTTCCTTTTCAGCCTCTTGCCCCCAGCGTCTCATAGGGAAAGGACTGCCTCTGCCGTGGCCAAACAGCTCAGCGAAAAATTTTCTATTTTTGCACAAAAACCCTACTATTAGCTGTGATCCTTCCCAAATTTTTTTAATTAGGGATTTGAACATTTTAATTGTTAGCATAAATTTTAAAAACAAATCCAAACCCCTGTAAATTCACGCGTGGGACGGGGGGGGGGCCCGCGGGCAACACGACAACCTACTATAAAAAAAACACTGGGATAAAGTTCACCAAGACTTAGTGTAGACATTGTAGTGGAATATCTTTAATTATTAACAGTTTGCTATTGAAATATTTCCTGGATTTTGGGGCACCTGAACTTATATTGGATAAACATCATTTCTAGTAACTGCAGTCTCTTTGTTAGCTGAAAAAACTCCACTTTTATTATCAGAAATACATTTCAGATAGGTGTTCATTTTAAATTTTTAAACCCATTACACCTGTACTGTTGATATATCCACCTTGCACTTAAATTACAAACCAGCAATCTTTTTAGTCACACAGGTTGTTTTTTGCCAAAAAAAACCGTTAATCTTACAAAAAACATCACAGTTACGTGTTTTTTTGACTTTTGCGCACCCAGCACTGTTCATTAAACGCAGCATCTACGTAAATCTTAAAACAGCAATTCTATATTCACCACAGGTAATTAAAAAGGTGCAAAAAATACCGATTATTATATCAAAACATAAAAAGTTACGTGTTTTTTTGACTTTTTGCGCAGCCAGCACTGTTCATTGACGCAGCATCTACGTAAATCTAAAAACAGCAATTCTATATTTCACCACAGGGGGAATTGAAAGGTGCAAAAAATACCGTTTATTTTATCAAAACATAACAGTTACTTGATTTTGACTTTTGCGCACCCAGCACTGTTCATTGACGCAGCATCTACGTAAATCTTAAAACAGTAATTCTATATTCACCACAGGTGAATTGAAAGGTGAAAAAAAATACCATTATTATACAAAACATAACATTACGTGTTTTTTTGACTTTTGCGCACCCAGCACTGTTCATTGACGCAGCATCCACAAAAATCTTAAAACAGCAATTCTATAATTCACCACAGTGAATTGAAAGGTTCTGTACTTTTATAACCTAAGTGTGTTGCCTAAGATGTAGCACTATCCATTTTGACTTTTGTGGAAGTTAATTTCAGCTTCTCCAGCCCTGTTTGGGTGTAATAATGAAGGTGTTTGTTGCTCTCCCCTAGACTTTAATGGTTCATCGCGCATAATCGATGCTATCGAAAAAACCTTATCGAAGCGGCCGACAATCGACATCGATCGATCTCGATAGCCAACGCAATCGCTCAACACTACTCTATATCTTTCCTTCTTCATTTCTTCCTTTCCGTCTCTCACTTTGTCAAACTCTTTCTTTCTATCTGTCTTTTGTTCTACCTTTGTTTTTTTAATTCTTTCTTTATTTCATTCTCACTTTAGTTTTCACGCTGTCTTTCATTGTTTCTTTCTCACTCTTCCTTTTTTATCTATTTAAACCAATCAACTTCCTATTTTATTCATTTTTCTTTTTCATCTGTTTTTCTTCCTTTTGTTCTTTCCTTCTATTTTTCATTTCATTCTCACTTTAGTTGTTACTCTTTTTCTGTCTTTCTTCCTTTCTCTTTCTCTCTTTTCTTCTTTCTATTTTTCCTCTATCACTTTCATTCTCCATTTCTTCCTTTCCGCCTCTCACTTTATTTATGTCAAACTCTTTCTCTCTGTCTTTTGTTCTGTTTTTTTTCATTCTTTATTTCATTCTCACTTTAGTTTTCACTCTGTCTTTCATTCTTTCTTATTTTTTCACTCTTTCTATATTTTTATTTTGTTTTGTTTTTTCTCATTCACTTTTACCTTTCTTTTTTTCTCACTTTCTATCTTTTTTATTTCCTTTCTTTCTTTCTCTTTCTTTTTCTTTCTTTCCTTATTTCATTATCTCCTTTTCTTTTCTCTCTTTTTCTCACTTTCAATATTTTTTAATTTTCTTACTTTCTTTCTTTCTCTCTTTCTTTCTTTATTTCTCTCTTTCTTTCTTTCTTTCACTCTTTATCTTTATTTCTTTATATCTTTCTCTCTTTCTTTCTTTCTCTCTCTCTTTCTTTCCCTCCTTCTTTCTTTCTTTCCCTCTTTCTTTCTTTCTCTCTTTCTTTCCCTCTTTCTTTCTTTCTTTCTTTCTTTCTTTCCCATCTTTCTTTCTTTCCGTCTTTCTTTCTTTCCCCTTCTTTTCCCCTCTTTCTTTCTTTCTTTCTTTCTTTCTTTCTCTCTTTCTTTCTTTCTTTCTTTCTTTCATTCTTTCTTTCTTCTTTCCCTCTTTCTTTTCTTTCTTTTTCTTTCCCTTCTTTTGTTCCCTCTTTCTTTCTTTCCCTCTTTTCTTTCTTTCACGTCTTCTTTTTTCCCGATTTCTTTCTTTCCTTCTTTTCTTTCTTTCTTTCTTTCTTTCTCTCTTTCTCTCTTTCTTTCTTTCTTTCTTTCTTTCTTATCTTTCTTTCTTCTCTTTCTTTCTTTCTTTATTCTATCTATCTACTATTCTCTGGGTGCTTGATGTCTGCTATGTTAGATTTCAGACAGTCGCCAATAGTATTTAAATGTTATTTATCTGGAATGGAAGGCGGGCAATAACCCTGTGACACTGTGCAGACAGCATCAGAGATTTCTCCGAAAAGCAATTATCTTTACCAAGTCTGGCATGTTATAAAATCTTTACATTTCACTAACTTCTATTACCAACATAATGCTTGTATTTAATCTGAATTTCGGCTGGGAAGCTGGTGGGTGAGATGGTTGTTTATAGCTGTCTGGTCACATTGCACATAAAGATAAGAGTTTATATAATTCACATTTTCGGGAAGAGACACTAAAATATGTTATCTACAGAGGGAGTAGAATTTATTGCAGAGTGCTATAGTATGGAACAAAATACTGTTTTTTTCCTGGACTGTTAAATTGAATATCCTGTTCTGTTCATATTGTGGCTAAATTTAGATCTGTTAAAAGATTGCAGATAATATTCTCTACCTTGTTAAACCTGGTATCAGGGTCTGACTGGCCACCACCAGAGGACCAGGAGATCCTTTGGTGGGCCCGAGCTGTCACACATTAATGGGTTCCTACAGTCAATGGACATAACTATAGCCATAGCAGCTGCTAAGTAAAAGTTGAAGGGATAGGAATTCTGTTGCAACGCGCTGTATGGGGGTTCTCTGATATGTGGCACTATCATCCATAATTTATATATTACTAATTTATTTAGGTTAAGGGTAAACATCTCACTTTATTATTGTGCCAATCCCAGCCATCACAAGTAAAGTTTCATAGAAAGAACAGGCCTAGGTCATGCTAAATCACCACCGTTAGGGCGTATCCCCACGGCATTGGACAAATACCGGCCGGTTTGCCGGCCAGTATTTGTCCTGTTTTACACCTGTGGGGGGGATGGGTTTTCTCCGCGATGAGCGGAGAACAGCCCTCCCCCCTCCCATTGAGAAGCACAGATTCCGTCCGAAAACCGGACGGAAGATAGTGCTTGCTCGATGTTTTGCCGCAGGACGGCCGGCGGCAAAACCACCCGACGGAAAACCCGTGCAGTGGGAACTGCTGCACGGGTTTTCCATAGAACACAATTGTGCTCATTTTTTTGGCGGTTTTTCAGGCGGTCTGAAAAACCGCAAACCGGCTGAAAAACCGTGCAGTGGGGACATGCCCTTACCATGTTACATGTGTTACATGTCTCTCAACTGTCCTAGTTCCAGCAGGACAGTCCCAGATTCCAGGGCTGTCCCAGGGGGTCGACCAGGGTCTCCTTGAAGCTTCAATCACTCGTGTACACCCCAGACGGTTTTAGGCCAATGGTCTGCAAGACGTCGGGAAGAGTGTTTTGAAGCAGGTGGTAAGACAACATCACTGCATCATGTCACCCTCACTGATGACTATTGGAGGAGACAGTTGCTTTGCAGGAAATGGTTTTATTTCTTAATTTTATTTAGCAGAAAAAGGGGGCACTATTAAAGGGGTTTGTCCTCAACTCAAAGTTTCATAGGGTGCATGAATAAAAATGCTGCTTATGCTCTGTCACTTCCTGGTCAAGCTGTCTGTAATTAGCATATGAGCTCCCTGTATTCCGACTTCTGCTAATTAGATAAATCTCATGATGTCAGGACCAGGGAAGCTTCTGAGTTAAAGGAAACAGTAGTAATTACTGTCTTTTGTCTGAAAGATCAGATAACAAACAAGCTCTCACTGCCAGAAGTTCTGTGTGAAGACGTGTGTGATGACTTCACTCCCTGTTATCAGATAGAACAAACAGCAAGGGAGAAGTAGTACACAGGTCGGTCACTTGGGAAACCAGAAAGCCCTCAGAAGGTGATAAAATCACTTGTAGTTCCTCAACAACAAAAACAAAAAAATGAACAAAACAATATATTTGGAAAACATCTTCATTTAGTGTTCCCTACATGTTGAAAGTTAATCTTTGTAGCAAGACAACCCCTATAATGAGTGGGGAGCACCCTATCAAGGGCTTAGCTAATTACTTACCCAACTGAGGTGCTTACCTACACAATGGTGGGCTCTTCTACCTACTTAATGGAGAGCCTATCTGACTCATAGGGGCCTACCTAATGGGGAGCCTACCTACCTAATTGTTGAACCTGCCTACCTACCTATCTAATGGTGGGACCTGCCTACCTGCATATCTAATAGGGTTAAACTTACCTAAAAGAAGGGCTATGTCTATCTACCCACATAATTTTGGGGTAATCTTGATGTATTGGGGATAATCTAACTAAAATGAAGGTCCACCTATTTTCCTGCCTAACCTACTATATCGGTATTATACCTACCTACTATATTGGTGTAAAAATCAAGTTAAAAAATTAGGTTAAACAGGGGGCCCTATAACTGTCCAGGAAAGTAAAAAAAAAAAACAACAACAACAAATGATTAGCACATCCAAACATCTTAAAGAATATGATGTTGGTGCACGCTGGCATGGCGGCAGGACTGGGACGAGGTATTCTAGTGCCCTAGTCAAAAAAGGCATAGAGTGCACCCTGCAATGGAAAATTCATCCAACGCCATACCTTTTTGTGCCCCCCTTTTCTGCATGGGATGAAGTGGCGCCCTATGCGATCGCCTACCTGTCGTCCCGATCCTGCATGGCGGCAAACAACGCAAACACAAAAACGTATCAGCAGCTTTTTACAAACGCTCAGAGACATTCAAACAGTTTTATATATGATCTACTTCAAAATGTATTTCTGCTACTCTTCAGATACAAGACAGACTGAGGTTCTTAGCGCACATTTTTGATCAAAACTGTGAGGGCCCATCCACCAACGACAAGGTGACCTCTGTTCAGACCTACACTAAGCATTCTCGCCCCGGTCTGTGCCTCTGTACTTTCAGGGTACGAAGATGCCAGCTACACTCTAATTAAAAACAGTCTATGTGGATGTGTTGAGTGCATGACCAAGTCATTGAATGTCACTGCACTGTAATCAGCTATGTGTGTGCAGAGCCTGTGTACAACTGGTATCTACCACTGTCTGATCGCTGTATGGTGGCAATGTTGGTCTTAGTATAATGGGCTTTATTTAGGAACAGTTTTCCAGTAATTTCCAGTCACTGTGTGGTGGTGGTATGTGTTCATGATATGGCAGTATTTTTTGGCCCTTGTAAAGTATTATTGGTAATATTACTCTTAGTTTGCTGGTTTGTCCATTAAGATTATGGTGATAATATTTGCTCTGTGTATAGTTCTACTATTTGGTAACTGTATAACTATTATCAAATCAAATTATCAAAATCAGCTTAAGAGAAGGCTCTCTTTGGTTGATGGCAGTGTGATCCTGGTATCTACGGTGCTCTCGATACAGCAGAGCCAACCTTATCGGCCTTGTCGGCCTTCTCCCTTTAAATACATTAGTATTTCAATGAGTCATGACTTAAAGAAGTCATTATACAGTAGCTGTTGAACTGGCCCCAAGAATTAAATCCATTGATGGGCTCTAAGAACAGCGTTACAGGTGAGCCTCAAGAATCAACTCCACTGGTGGGACCAGCCTTACTGGTGGGCCCCAAGAATCAACTCCACTGGTGGGACCAGCCTTACTGGTGAGCCCCAAGAATCAACTCCACTGGTGGGACCAGCCTTACTGGTGAGCCCCAAGAATCAACTCCATTGTGGGGGACCAGCCTTACTGGTGGGCCCCAAGAATCAACTCCACTGCCGGGACCAGCCTTACTGGTGGGCCCCAAGAATCAACTCCACTAGAGGGACCAGCCTTACTGGTGGGACCCAAGAATCAACTCCACTCGTGGGACCAGCCTTACTGGTGGGCCCCAAGAATCAACTCCACTGGTGGGACCAGCCTTACTGGTGGGCCCCAGTCACCTTAGTCCGACAATGCCCGTACTGGTCAAGAAGGGCACTAAAGGAATAAAAAAAATTAAGTTAAAAAAAGTTAAAGGGGAGCTCCTACCATGCACTTTGATGGCATTTTTTCAAGATGTACCATCAAAGTCTGATAGGTGCAGGACCCACACCTATCTCGGGAAAGGGCCCCTGAAAGTGTAGGCTCCGAATGACTTGCACATTACTCTTCTTTCTATTCGATGGCAGTTCTGAGTACACCCAAATCCACCGATTACCTGTACTCAGAACTTACATAGAACGGAAAGGAGAGTTGTAAGCACGAATGACCGATTCTTCATTCTGGGCTGACACTTTCATGGGCCCGTTCCTGAGATAGGTGCGGGTCTCAGACATGGGGCACACACCTATCAGACTTTGATGGCAGATCATAGAGATATGCCATCAAAGTCATTGGTGGGAACACCCCTTTAATTTTTATACATTACACAAAGAGTGTGACTGTGCAACTGGTAATGGGGAGCGAGCTGCTTTGGCTGTAAGGGGTCCAAACATTTCTGATAGTGGCTCTGTGGGACCTTAAGGCCTGATTCACACGGCTTATTGCCGGCGTAATGGCGGGGACAGATTTCGCCCCGCAATTACGCCGGCAGCCATGCAGCGGGGCCGGGGAGGGGTGCCGGCAGCTTGCCGGACCCATAGACTGTCATTATCTACGGCGCGTACGCGCCGTAAATAATGTGCATGTCACTTTCTCCCCGCTCGGCGGAGGAGGAGAGACGGAATCCATAGTTCTCTATGAGAACTGTGGATTACCGTAGTTACTGGGACGGATTGGAGCCGTACTGCAGCGAAAATCCGGCGCGCAGTACGGCTCCAATCCGCGCCCAAATAAGCCGTGTGAACGAGGCCTAAGAGTTCTAGTTACACCCCTAATAAGATATAACAGCAATGAACCCACTTTGCAGGTTACTTATCTCTAAGGTCTATTTCATATATGACCTTATAAAGATGCTATAAAATACATATGTATTAATGTAATGTGGGCTCTTTATACCACTCCTAGAAACTCTAGTCCAACATTGTGCCACAAATATATTCATTGGACCTTATGTAAGAAAACCGTCTAGCCCATTGCAACTAGATGAGAGCCAATAGCAACCAGAGCCCATAGCAATCAGAGCTCATAGGAACCAATCAGAGCCCATAGCAACCAATCAGAGCTCCTAGTAACCAATCAGAGCCCATAGCAACCAATCAGAGATCATAGAAACCAATCAGAGCTCACAACAACTAATCAGAGCTCACAACAACCAATCAGAGCCCATAGCAACCAATCAGAGCCCATAGCAACCAATCAGAGCTCCATAACAACAAAACTGCTAGATTTGAAAGTGATAGTTTGTAAGTGATTTTGATGAAATTTGACCGAAATGGGACAGAAGTGGGCATAAGGGGGCCAGGAGGAAGGCTTTTCTGTGAGTACCTATCTTTAGATTCCACAACTCATTCACCATGCTCACTAATGCTATCTACCTTGCAGCCATCTCCCTTCTACTTTACCATCCAGTCACACCCCCTGACAATTCTATCCATTCGCCCTCTATCCCCCCTCCCATGTAACTCCCACACCTTTTTCCCCCCTTTTTAACCCCCAAAAATCCCGCTGCATGGCTGCCAAACGCTGCTGTACTATCTTTTTCCATCTGCTGTGTTTTTATTCCCCTGTTTTCCTCTGCAGGTGACATTCTCCTAACCCCGGCCCTCCTTCTTTACCTCATCCCACCCTCCTCCGCCCCCTTCCTAGAAACCCGCTAACCTCTCGCTATTTCTGTACGTCTTTCCCTGCCCCTTTTAAATGTGCCCTGGGAACGCCCTCTGTTGGCAACAAACTCACTGCGTTCATGACCGTTTTTTTCTCATTCCTTAAACCCTGGGGCCCCCTCACAGGGCTCCAGCACTTGACACCGCTTCCCTTGCCCGCTTTTCCCCTTGGCGGCCTAATTCAACCCACACCCCAGACCTGAGAAGGGGCCGGGTGGAGTGGGCAATTTCTCTCCACTGCACTTACCAGGTCATTCCCCCGCACCCCCCCTTTCCTTCCCCTCTTGAAGTCCCCCAAAAACCCCCCTTTTTTTTCCCAAAGTCGCGTTGTGTACAGACCCCCCGGCTCCCGCCATTTTCTGGAAATTTTTCGCTGCCGGGCCCCCCATTTCCTTTTCTGAAATCCCCATCTAAACATGGGTGATTTCAACATCCCCATTGATGACCCATGTCTCCTTCTGCCCTCATTTTTCTTTCCTGCCCTCTTTCTTGGCCTCTTGCATTTTTACAGATCTCCCACCCCAAAAGGAGGGGAAACCCTCTTGATTGGTCTTTGTCGTCTTCTCCTTTTAACCCACTAATTCTCCTTACCCTCTTTTGATCATAACCTTACCTTTTAAAAAATAAAATTTCGCCATCCTGGAGAACTGCCCTTCACCCATTCAAAATAACGCTCCTTTAACACCCAGAAATCTAGCCCCATAAATCCCACTCCCCCCAACCCCCCTCCTCCCTGTCCGACCTGGCTGTCAAAAATTACAACGAAACATAAAAACCCCCCTGGACATTTTTTGGCACCACTACACACCGCCCCACCAGAGTCAGATCCGCGCCTTGGCACACGCCCGCTCGGCCCTAACGTGTCCAGGTGTGCGAGCATCGTGGAGAAAGTCGAAGTACCTGCAGACTTTCCATCAAATTATGCTAGGAATACCTCCCCTTCAAGCGCAAAAAAAAAATTTTTTACCCCCCTCTCTAAACCTTACACAAAAACCCAAAACCCCTGTTTGACCCATCCACTCCCTTCCAGCCTAAAATCGGGCCCTGTCTCTGACCTGGGGCTGGGACCCGGGCCCACTCATTTCAAAGACAAAATTACAGTATGGCATAACATTCACAAAAACCCCAAGCAAAACCCCATCCTGTCCCCCCTGTACATCCTTAGTGTGCCCCTCAGCTCTTGACCCAACCAGAAAAGAAGTATCCGGGTTCCCCTGTCCGCGCCCCACCACCTGTTACGACCCCATTCCCCCCCACTTCTCCAGTTATTTCCCAGCTATCTCTCCCCCTTTTGCATCTGAAACCTCTCTCTTCCACGGGGATCTTCCCATCCCCCTTTTAAAAAACAGTTATAATTTCCCCTACTAAAAAAACCCCTTCCCTGGACCCCCTGTGCTGCAACTACCGACCAGTCCTAACCCTTCCCCTTTATCAAAATTCTGGAACCACAGAAATGCTCTAGTTTAAAATCTTAACGATCTCCCCACTCTAAATCCGGGCAAATACTCGTTGTTGGTTCTTCTGGATTCTCTCAACATTTACACTGTTTTCACAATTTTTCCTCGCAGCCGCCCATTGGGGTCCCGGGCCTGCTCTCCTTGGGTTTCCCTTTCCCACCCTCCCGACCCTTTTTCTTGTTCATTTGCGGGTTTTACTTTCCTCTCCCCCCCCCCCTTTGCCTTGGGGGGCCCTCGGGGTCAGTTTTTGGCAACTTTTTTCCAATCCACACCCCATTGGCCAAAAACAGGAGATTTGGCTTTCCCGTACCACCTCCCAGCGATGAACTCAATTTTTTCACCTCTTCCCCAGACCTCACTCCCGCCCTGCTACAAAACACCAGTGTGTCTGTCCGTGTCTTGACCAGTCCCCTCTCTATCCCAACAAACCCCCCAAAACCCAACTTCTTTTTTTTTCCCCCCCTTTCTAACCAACCCCCATCTGCTATTTCTTTCAGTGTGTGGCATCACCTTAACCCTAGGCAGCAGGCCGTGTCTTGGGGGGTTTTTCTAGACTCGATCTGACCTTCACCCCTAATCCAATCCCCTTTCCCCCTCTGCACTTGCCCTCAAGAACATCTCAGAATCCTCTTTTCTCATGTGGAAAAAACTCAAACTCTCATTTTTGCTCTTTTTCATTCTCGTCTTTATCCGTAACTCCTTGCTATCGGTCTCCCTCTCTGTAAATCTCCCTTCCAACACCCTGAAGCAGCGCCCGGCTTCTTTCTTTTCCCGCCGCTATATGTGCCCTACCTGTGTCCTCCTGCAATGGTTTTCCCTCGGTACAGAATAACCCCAAAAATTCAACTTTCACCCATAAAATCCCCACATGTGCACCCCCTCATTCCTCCCCAATTCTGCTACCACCTGCCCGCTCTCTCCCCAGCTACGGGGCATCAAACTCAGACTACAATCATCCGAAACCCCCCATGCCCCCCCTTCAAGAATTTGCCGTGCGCACCTTTCTGGAAAATCCTACCACTCCATCAGGCCAAACCGCCTTCGTAGTTTTTTAAAAGTGTCCCGAAAAAAATTTCCTCAGGCGGCCCTACCAAAACAAATTGCTACCCACACCTTCTATCACACACTTTCTGTCACCCCTACACTAGGGCCTCACGGCACTTTTTTGTATAAAGATGTAAGTCAGGTGGCAGGTTCACCAATTTTTATGTAAACCTCCCCTATTTTTAAAAAAATGGCTGGGCCCTTTTAAATTTTGCACTTCCCCCCTTTGTTTTCCCCAGGCACCCTCTTGATTGTAAGCTCTTGCGAGGGCCCTCAAACCCCTTGGCTCACCTGTAAGTAGCTTTCAGTGTAAAGTCGTCTTTTTTCTGTAATTTTACCCCTCATTGAAAGTCCCGCAAAATTTGTTGGCACTATATAAATAAAGATTATTATTATTATCATAGCTCAGCTTTTATTTGTCCAGAGCACTATATGAAATGAAAGCTGGGCTCTGATTGGTAGCTATGAGCTTTGATTGGTTGATATGGGCTCTGATTGGTAGCTATGAGCTCTGATTGGTTGATATGGGCTCTGATTGGTAGCTATGAGCTATGATTGGTTGCAGTGAGCTCTGATTGGTTGATATGGGCTCTGATTGGTTATGAGCTCGGATTGGTTGCTATGGGCGCTGATTGGTTGCTATTGGCAACAAAGGCAGTCTTACTGCTAGACAGTTTTCATACATAAGGCCCAATGCTTCAAAAGGGATATAGAAAATCCAGATATGGTATATAAATAATAATAAACAATTATTCTGAAAGTTAAAGCTTCTGCTTGATAGCGGATCTCCATTCATAGAAGGGGCTCTGAGGAACCCATCTCTAAGATGACCATATGTCCTAACTGAGCATATGGATTATGGTTGTCAATCTGAGAAATCCCCTTTAAGATTTAATTTCTGGAACTGGAATACACTGTATCCAAAGAAAATGATAAAGTACGAAAAAGTCTAAGTTTTTTAAAGATTTTATCATGGGTTTCTGGAGCCAACGACGACTTTTGTAGACCAACTGAAGTGAATTATCAGCAGAGAAATAATCAAACCCAGCAAAGATATTCAGTACTGTCCTAATATATGGTCTGATGGCAGCAATATGATGATTCATTAGCTCTTCGTATCTCCGGGGGGGCCCGGTGCCACTTCAACAAAGTCACCAGCAAGGAAGACTCTTGTGTCAGCCAACAACATGAATGGTTTAGACTAGAGCTTTCCGGCCTGAGGAGAGTTCACAGATGAAGATCAGAGTCTGGGCTTAAAAAGCAGGAAACAATCGTAATTCATTTTAAGACATATCACAGCAAGTGTGCATTACAAACCAATTTATAAGCCATGAGCATAATTTGATAATAACGAAGGGGGTAGGGGGCTAAGACAATGGATAGCTTTTGTATTTCAATAATTTAAAAGTGTTGTATCAAATTAGAAGAGAAAAGAAGTCTGCTAAGCTCTGTCCACAGCACCTCTTACTTTTAACATGTAAGTACTTAATATATTTATATAAAATATATATATATATTTATTATATATATATATATATAAAATATTTTAATATAAAATATACATTGACTCTACATAACAAATCCTAAGCCGGGTAGACACCCACTAACTAAACACTTATGGAGACCTTCTCTATCTGAGGTCTGTGTCTACTACTCGGCAACAGAAACATGCTCTTTATCTTCCCCAGTCATGGTATATAGGCTTCCTTCAACCTGGGTGGAATCAGAACCTTCTCCTCAGCTCAGCTCTGTCGTTGCTCCAACTCTTGGCAGCAAACCACACACCCCAGCTCAGCTAAAGGAACAGGCTTTGAATAGGCCTGTAAGACCTCGTTTCGAACCTGGCTTGGGTCAGCTGCCGAGCAGCTATCCTAACACCACATGTGCCGTTAACCCATGGTTACTGAGGTCAAACTGATGGTTTACCTCACGGTTGCACACAATCCAGTGACAGAGTCCTGCGATCCAAAGGTCAATATGTCATATTACATAGAACGTCATCCCAACCAAGGGAAAAAAAGGGAGGACGTGCGGCGCTCAGTGGGATTGAGCTCAATCCCACTGAGCGCCGCACGGTCCTCCCTTTTTTTCCCTTGGTTTTGGGGTGATTTCTATTGTTCCTGCACTGATCGAGTTTTGTCCGTGCAAAACAATGGACTACAGGTTTCCCGGGAACCACAGCTTCAAACGGAGCTCAACAAACATACCCATATGGTGTTGTGCCTCTATTGGAATAGCACAACTAATTCAGGTGAGAACAAATGCTTCATCCAAATTTAAGAATGTATTTACTGGACTTCACTATTGTGCGCCCTTGTGTCTCTTCTTTTTCTTTACTATTGTATGTCTTATTATATATATATATATAATATATTAAATATATTATATTTTATATAAAATTATATTATATTATAAATTATTTATATTATATATATATATACAGACTTAGGCTGACATGTATGAACTTTGGTGCATAGATGCCAGCTCTAAATCGTTTTCACCCCTTAAGCCCCAGGCCTGAAAAGTAGTTAATGACCAGAACATTTTTTTAGTTTTTGCCTCCTTGCGTTTCAACAATTGTGACTTTTTTTTATTTTTTCAATGACGCAGTTGTATGAGGCCTCGTTTTATTCAAGAAAAGTTGTACTTTATGGGGGAATAGTTTAATTCACTTATAAATAATTGCAGAATTTTTTATTTATTTTTTTTTTTTCATTTTTTTTTTTTACACCATTCACATTTCACACTTAGTAACGTGTTAGATTAATTATACAGGTATATTAGGTCATGTGGATACCTAAAAATGTGTATGTTTTTTGTGTGTGTAATATATATTTATTAAATATTTATTTTTATTTTATTATTTATTTTTTTATTCATTTTTTAACACTTTTTATGTGTTTTACTTTTTTTAAAAAATCCCCTGAAGGGAGAACTGTTTTACATTTTTTTTTACACTTAGTAATGTATTTGCATAGTCATATATGCTTATACATTATAATCTATGTCAGTGTGACACAGGCAGTGATCAGGACAGCACACAGTCTGTCCTGGTCACTGGCTTATTACACAGACAGCCCTGTGGCTACTCTGGATCCAAAGGGCTGACGTGCAGCCGTTCCCCGGGCTCGAGGGACCAGGTGTTCCAAAACACCCCAAGAGATAAACCCTTTGATTTTTGCGGTGACGACCGTCGCAATTCAAAGGGTTTTAAAAGCACCGGGTTGCGGGGGTTTCCCCCCCCTCCCCGGGGGCTTCAGTAAACTGGTGGGGAAAGGGCTGTGTAGGCGCCCCGATCTCCGGGAGCTGGGCGCCCGGACCCGAGACTCCCATGTTGCAGGACGCCAAAAGACCTAAATGCAAAGGGGCGAATAACCTGCACCCGCCCACGTCAAAAATCGTGGTTTTATCGTTAAGGGTTAAAGCCCCATAGAAGTCAATGTAAGGGCCCGTTCCCCTTTTCCCTTCATACACACATGTGCAGTAGGTATAACCTGGGGCAAGTTTCTGTGCCATGTGGGAAAAAAAGGAAAAGACTCTAAGCTTATGATTTTTAAAATGCATGTCATGAATAGGGAACTATTGCGTTTCTTTTCCCCACATGCTTTTCTAACGGGGCCTTTGCGTTTATTTCACCTTTCCCGGGTTGCCCGTAATCACTGATAAAACTATAACAACGGGATTTTGGGAGTATTATTGGTTTAATTATTTAATTTTATTTAATTTGCTATTCATTTTAAATAATATAATTTTATATAAACTTCATAGGATAACATTTTTTGGGGGGGATATTATTTAATTTAAATTTTCATTTACATGGTTTTATATTGAAATAGTTTTATAATTATTATAAATCAGTTTCAATTATTTTAATGATATAATTTAAGAAATAATTGATAAAAATAATTTTTTTTTTTTTTTTGCCCCAATGGCAAATCTAGTTCCACTAGGAAAACTTTGTTTCCTTGAGTTAACAGTGGTCTGACTGAGCCCAAAGTTGATGTTATCTGCTCAGGAAGGTCAAGTTGCTTGTTAAATATATATGTAGATGCCAATCCAATCCTTGTGTTGACAAAGGTCCAAATCCTTGCAGAAGTCTTTGTTGAATCTACCATGTTGATCACAAAAGGTGGTGGTGCTCATGAAACCACAACCAGACCCTGGGGCACATCTGGTTAATCATCAACATTCCAGGAACTTATGGAGATGTCCAAGTTGGAATAGCAATGTAGGTGTTCCCTTCTCTGATACTGTCTAGAACGATAACTTTGATGTCTAGGGGTTGACTGACTACTCAAGCAGTGCCAAAGGGTTTGTGGCGTATTATGCTCCTCAACCAAGTATTTCATATGACAGTAGAGGCCCATGACCCTTAAAGGGGTTGTCAGATTTGAAAAAAATTCATTCACCCTATTAATAAATTCTCAGTTGATAAAGGCGGCTGTCATATTCAGGATCCTCATCTCGCGGCTAGAGTAGAGAGTAGGTTCAAAGAGCATCTTTCACTCTTGATGACCTGTCCTTTCCTGCATTACACAGGCAGCCATTGATTTGCATGGTACCAATGGCGCTGTAGGGAAATTAAACACTGCCTGATTCCCTCAAATATTACAGATAATTACTTGAGGCGCCAGAAAGGAGATCCTTTGTGATCAGATTCAAGACACCCTTCTAGCAAGTAGGGATCATCCCAAGTGAAAAACCACCTGAATGTCCATGAGACCAGATCACATTCAGTCTAAGCTTGGATAGGTTCTTTGACAGTCAATCTGCAAGATCACATTAGAGTTCAGTGTGCACCAAAATCATACTCACCCTATTAATTGTAGAGCAGCGTAGAGCAGGCACCGACATCTCATCTATGATATCAATACCATTCTCATGAGCACTGCTCCAGCTCAATAAGAGACGGCTTCTATTAAGGGTTTTTCTATCTTCAGATGACTTTAATATATCAGTATAATGTACGAGTATAATCCCTTTAATCCAGCACTCAACAATCTGACAAAACTGACAGCCAGGCAAATGTATTTTCCCATCACGACTGTGTACGGCAGGTAAAACGGTGAAATACGAGACAGAACAGACTGCGAGGCGTCCTGCTTAAAGTCACCTGAGACCCACGGGACAGAGAAGATGATCTGTTGTGCACACGAACCATTATGCCTTGTGTTTCTAGATGCTGTAATGATATTATTGGTGGGAATATTATCATTAGCACTTATGTTAGGTTTATGGTTTTATTGCTGCAGTTTCTGTGTAGTTTGCCACCATGACTACAGAATTGCTCATGCGCAATGTTGTTTCTTAGGTAGTTGGGAAGGGTGTGCATGGGGAGATTGGTGGATATGTGGCCATGTGGTCATTTGATGGTCCCCGTGATTGCAAAAAATTAAAGGGTTTCCTAAGCAAGAAGCAGTGGGTCTGACCATCTCAGATGTCCATGGCCCACCAGTTAATTTCGGGTCCCACCCTATAGTTACTGTCAGTGTCAGACTAGAGTACTTAGGCCCTACTGATGGAATTGATTCTTGTGGCCCACCAGTGAAGTTGATTCTTGGGGCCCAGTTGTAGAGTTGATTCTTGGGGCCCACCAGTGGAGTTAATTTCGGGTCCCACCCTATAGTTACTGTCAGTGACAGACTAGAGTACTTAGGCCCTACTGATAGAGTTGATTCTGGGGCCCACCAGTGGAGTTGATTCTTGGGGCCCTCCAGTGGAGTTGATTTCTTGTGGTCCATCCTACAGCTCCTGTACATGACTGCCTCTTCCTTTCTGCCTCTGCCTTTCTCCCTGAAAAGCAGCCTCAGGCCCACCATGCCCAAAGCTGCACCATACCTATGAACCCACCTAGGGTTTTGTCAAGGATGTGGACAATGGTCAGTCCATTCTGTCACGATCCGGTGGTAACAGCACGCACTGAGGCGCCGATTGCTGGTAACCGGGTGTGGATCCACTGTGATCACCGCAGGCGAGATGGTAGATGGAACACCAGGGAACGGAGTCTAAGGGACTCCCGGTCTTCACCGGAGCCCGCCGCAAAGCAGGACGGACTTTGCTGCAGGGAACCCCCAGGTCACTACCCCTGACGTGGCTACCTGCGGTTACAGCCGAGGGGCAGGGCAGGAACTCCAGGCACAAAAGCGGTAGTAGACAGGTACAGCCGGAAAACGTATGCAGCATGATACAACAGGAAACTGAACAGGTGTAACAGCAGGATACAGCAGGTACAAGACAGGTATAACGGCAGGATTCAGCAGTTAACAGACAGGTACAACGGCAGTTTACAGCAGGTAAACGTATGAGTCCAAGGACAGCAGAAACACAGCACATACTGGACTGGTACAGGGACAGCAGAAGACAACAGACAGGTGGGCAGGAGCTGTGATGGACTGCAGGAACTGAACCAGGCATCTCACGGGTTAAGTCCAGAATGGCAGACCCGAGAGGCTGGCAGGAGCTCAGATGGACAATCTCTCAGAAATAGGTACAACGATGGACTGACCCTGAAGCAAGGACAGGAACTTCCTCTTATAGACAGGAGTCACAGGTCAAGAGGAAGGTGAACAGGACAAAAAACCTATAAAGGACAGGAAGCTGCCGCGCGCGCTCCCTAGAAGGTGCAGAGAACGTACAGGAGCCCAGGAAGCACGAGCAACAGGACAGGCAAGTATACAGCAGAGAACACAGGCTGCCGGCAGAGACATGGCAGGCACGGACAAGGCAACGGTCCATGGCAGGGACCGCGGCGTGAACTGTGACAGGTTTCCTCTACTCCCATGAGGGTCAATCTGAGTCTGCCAGGAAGCTTTGTGTGATGTCCAGGGCTATGAGCCTGAATGTAAACCTGAGGACCATCCTTTAGGGGTGGAATATTGCATTATTATAGTAGTTTGTCTCTCAGCAGTCTGGTGTGTTCCTTGGTTTTCATGATGCTGCTTGTCCACTAATGTTCTCTAAAAAACCTCTGAGGACTTACGTTTTCAAATATCCCGGGCTCCGCCAACGAAGTTCCTCAGGGACAGAAGAGCAGACACACATCGCAATGTGCGTTACAGATTTACAACACAGGGTGCGACTTTAAACTAATTTGAATCACGCTCCCCTTTTAGAGCTGTACAGGTATGGTATATTGTTTGAACAAGATCAGACCAGACTGGAGATCCTATTTCTCGGCTTCTTTCTTTGATGTATAGAAACCGATTCATATCATCTGGCCAAATTGTCTATTTCCATTGTTGAGGTGCAGGACATGGGGTCCGCTGAGCTTTCTGCACCGGCTACAATTGGGGCCGCTGTGTCATAATAGAAAGCAACAAATAAACAATGGCGTGATTGTATCTATTCCTCTCTGAAAATCACAAAGGGAAACGGCGCCAATAAAGGAAAACTTGAAGGAAAACCCATACAGACCAATCAATAAGTCATGAAAAACTAAAAGCCCCCTTTACATGTAAGCGATTGTTACGTTATAAGAACCCTGGCAATTTCTAAAAGGGCTTTTGCAAACCTTTATGAATCAAGTAGCAAACTTGTTTCATAAAGTATTGGAAACAAAATGACATTTTCATTGCACTTCTGCAGAATCTCATTGTGATGGCGTTCGGCGCTCGCTGAGCTCAATCTTTTCAGAAGAGCTTTCTCTCCTTTTTAGATCTTAAAGAAAAGTCTACTTTTAGAATCTATAATGCAATCTCAAAGAGTTATTAAACCATTTGTACTGTAGCGCTATAATCTCTACCTCCAGCTAAATTAATGGCTTTTTTTTTTTTTCTCCTTTCCTCCCATAGAATAATACGTCTGGAAGAGCACAAATGATGTACTTTGTACATTGCTAGAAATTCATAGGTTTAACATTTACATCTGAAAAGTTCAGTGATAAACAAGAGACGATGATGAACAGAGAGAGGAAAATAACAGTGTTTAGGGAGTGATGTCCTCGATTCATTCGCTAAATGCAGACAGCAAAACAATAGCGATTCTGTGAATGGGGCTGAGAGCATTATTATGCCGTTATGCTCACCGCTCGCGGCTGGATTTATAGGAAATGGGGTCCCGGGCAAAAACCAAAGTAAGAATCCCTCCTGTTCATTTTATCTTTAGATTACTTTTATCACTATGTCAAAAGAAAGATTATATATTTGCACTTTTAAGAATATGTTTATATGCAAATAATACCATCCATCGACCAATAATACCGCCATATACTGCTTAAAGGGGTTTTGTCTAGAAGTAAAATTGATGTGGGAAGCTTGCAAATGAAATAACAAACATTTTCACCATTCATTATTATTAAAAATTCCGCACCGTTTTTGTTTTAGCTGCTCCTTTAGTGATCCATTGTTTACAGCTCGTCTCCAGGGGATACGACCAGGGCTGAGAGCTCCTCACTTCTGGTCGCACATGCTCAGACATCACCTCTCTTCTCAGGCAGATACTGAGTGTTCGAACCCCAAGTGCTGTCACCCTACTCCCGTCCTCTGTGCTCCTTAGTAATTAGTCAAACAGTGCAAATAAATAAAAAGAAACCTCAATGAGGTCTGTGCATTGATAAAAAGAAAAAAAAAAACACAGGTTTGGTTCCTGCAGGGATTTGAACCTGGGACCCTTGTGCCTTGAGGCAAAAGCTTTACTTCTCAGCTACTCACAATGCTTTACATAAACAGACCTTTATTCGACTACAGAGAGGAAGGGCATGGTGATGTCATCCTGCTGGGTCACATGATATGCAATTCAAACAAATCACTCGCCGCCTACCGAGCACACAGAGCTGAAGAGCAAGATACAGGAGGTATGATATGAGATCGTGGCAAAACCCCTTTAAAGAATTCTTTTACACAGTATCTGAACAAGTATGCCATATTGTACCCCACAATTTATATTGTCTCCATAATGCTGTCATCAAAATACTCCACCGCTAAATTCAGTTCAGAGTCCAAATAATGTTGCCATACCATAGTAACCAATAATAACGCCATATACTGCTTAAAGAATTCCTTTACACAGTATCTGAGCGACTATTCCATATAGTAACCCCAAATTCATCCAAATACTCCCCCACAAATTTCAGTTCAGGTCCAAATAATTTTCCAATAATAACCAATAATACAGCCATATACTGCTTAAATAGTCATTTCATACAGTATCTAAACACCTTTATTTTTTGCATCCTGAGCACGAGTGCTGGAGCCTTTCTTTTGGATTGTATCTTCGCATGTCGGAATATTTACAGCAGGATATTCACCTCCTAGGTGCACCGTGCGTGAAAGGATTATATGCGGACCCTATGTGAAGATGAACTACTGGTGAGCATTTACTTGTTTTCAGTGTTCAGTGGTTGCCATCAAAATCCCCCCACAAAATTTAATTTAGAATCCAAATAAATCTCTCATACAATAACCACCATAATAACCAGTTATAACACAGCCATACACTGCTTAATCTGTTCATGTAGTATCTGAACAATTATAACATATAGGGCGACATTTATGATTTTTGGCGCCCAAGCGCCATTTTTTTGCCCGCATTAGTAGCGTAGAATGTATGAATCTACTGCGGGTCATAGATTTTGCGCTTTCTAGCTACAAAGCGACACTTCTGGCTCAGGTAAACCACTTTTAAAGTGCTCTACCTGTTCCAGCAGTAATTATTATTATTTATTTTAGAGCACCCTTGGTTCCAGGGTGCTGTACAATCGGGTTGCATACATAAAATAGGTCAAACAAGGTCAAACAAGTACAAAGGTGACAAGTCAATAACTAACAACTGGTACAGAAAGAGAGAGGTCCCTGCCCGCGAGGGGTTACAATCTACAAGTAATTCGCCTGGATTTGCGGCACTGAAGCTATAAATGTGTACCTTCGTATGGTTGTTAATGCGACACCTCCAGCATGCCCCCCGATCTCAGGCGCGTTACAAAGTGCGTGGGGCGCCTGATAATGTGCCTAGTACTAAAGTGCACCTGATTAAAAATATAATGAACACAGCTGCGCCAGTTTTCGGGCTGAAAAGATGTCAGACTTCTGCTGCAGCCCCATTCATACATGTTGCCCATAGTGCCCACAAAATGTATATTGTTATCACAATGATGTCATCAATACCCCCTCAAATTTTAAAGGGGTTTTGCCATGATGTAATGTTGACGTGGGATCCTCCAAAATGGGTATTTAATCACTTTTCTAAATATGTGATTAGAAAAATTGCAGCCTGAGAGAGCTACAGGCTGCCTTACCTGCCCTTAGTTACTTAAAAGCTTCTATTAGATACGACCTGACAAGAGCTGCTGGCCGGGCTTTGCGCAGAGCACACTTCTTATCTGATGAAAGGGAGCTGAAGAAGCTTTCAAGGCACCGGGTAGAAATATGTTGTCTTTTGTATACAGAATCCACTAGTTGTAGTGTGATTATCTGAGTAGATCCCTTCTTTATCTGATAACAGGGAACATGAAGCAGCTTTCAAGCTGCTGTGGAGAAAAGGTGTTGTCTTTTGTATACAGAATTAACTAGTTGTAGTTTGATTATTTGAGTGAACATTTCACACGATCCCTTATGCACGGCTCTGTGCTCTGGCTGTGTCTCTCTCTCTCTCAGCTCAGCGTGGCTTGTTTACATTTGATTCTTAGCAGATAAGGCACGTCCTGGCAAAACCCCTTTAATTCTGATTCCAGTCCAAATAATTCTGCCATACAGTAAATACCACAATAACTCATAATACAGCCATATGCTGCTTAAATGATCCTTTAATACTGTATCTGAACAATTATACTATAAAGTCCTGACAAAACCTATAGGGGGTCATGTATGAACGGGGCTGTACCAGTTTTTTGGCGTCATGTCCGGCAAAAAAACTATTGTTGCCTCTGTCCGACATATTTTTAATAGGCCTTTTGCCAAAAACTGGTGCACGTCCTGCATCCCCAACAGTTTTGTCTGCGCCAATTCTACGGGGGCGTGCGGCTCCACATTCATAAGAGTAAACGAATGTGGCTCGACAGACTGTGGCGCAAAATTGTCGTCACAATTCATGTCAAGTTCAAGGTGGCGAGGCTGAGCCCAAAGTTGCCGCAGACAAACTGTCACTGCCAATAGGCCAAAAAATAGCAATTATTTCCCAATTAATATCACTGAAGTAATAAAAACTAATATGATAATTAGAAAACAATACAAAATTCTATAATATAAAATTGGAAACCCAATGCGGCACCTACGATAAATCCGTTCTCACTTACTGGGTTATCAGTGATCACAAACACATCAGAGCCGGCAAGACATAAAAGAAAAACCAATAGAATAGTGTCTTAGTGAATAGAAACTATCAGGGGGGATCTTGCTTGGGGTCTCGCTGGGAGCGGAGGTTTGCAAAGCAAGATCACTATGGTAGTTGTATTCACTGAGATACTATTCTGTCAGTGACCTTACTTGGCGAACCACAGACCCCAGCGAGACCCCAAGCAAGATCCCCCCGATAGTTTCTATTCACTAAGATACTATTCTATTGGTTTTTCTTTTATTTCTAGCCGGCTGTGATGTGTTTGAGATTATTGATACTATTGCGATAACCCTGCAATTACCCGAGTGAGAACAGGATAGATGCTGTATTGGTTTAATATATGTCTTTTATATATTTTGATATTAATTTTAGATTTTCATATAGTTTTATAATTAAAGGGGTTGGCTCACTATAAGGATCGCCGCTTCTTATGCTAAAAATCTTGCAAAAACAAGTCACTTTGTAATATGTGTCCATTAACAGTGTCCTACCTATTCTCAGATATCCCCTCTTGTAAGGGCTGCATCAGCTCCTCATGTCGCTATAGCTACAGACCTGTTCGATCTCTCTTGATAGGCTGCCAGCACTGGTTGCTATAGCTACAGACCTGCTCGATCTCTCCTGATAGGCTGCCAGCACTGGTCACTATAGCTACAGACCTGTTCAATCTCTCCTGATAGGCTGCCAGCGCTAGTCGCTATAGCTACAGACCTGTTCAATCTCTCCTGATAGGCTGCCAGCACTGGTTGCTATAGCTACAGACCTGTTTGATCTCTCCTGATAGGCTGCCAGCACTGGTTGCTATAGCTACAGACCTGTTTGATCTCTCCTGATAGGCTGCCAGCACTGGTCGCTATAGCTACAGACCTGTTATATCTCTCCTGATAGGCTGCCAGCACTGGTTGCTATAGCTACAGACCTGTTCGATCTCTCCTGATAGGCTGCCTGCGCTGGTCGCTATAGCTACAGACCTGTTTGATCTCTCCTGATAGGCTGCCAGCACTGGTTGCTATAGCTACAGACCTGGCTTCTACTGCAGCCTAGAAGAAGCCAGTAAACACGCCTCTGAATTCAAAATGAAACCAAGAAAACAGGACTGAGGTGAGATGAATCGATGTAGTGAGACAACCCCTTTAACATAATTTAGCTGACATCACTTTAGTGGTATTCGTTGGGAAAGAATTGGTCTTTGCTTATTGGCAATGATAATTTGTTCAGCGTGGCCCCAGCTGTCTGTCAGAAATTCTGTTGTCTTTATGCACATTTCTGGTGCAGCAATCATGGCACTTATGATGCGCCACATTTATGAACCACAGGGCGACACTTTCAGATATACTGACATATACTACATTAACCTATTGAGAAGTAGGACTGTTGAGGTGGTGCCGGTTTTCAAACACGTCCCCACTAATGTCTCCACAATGCAGCCATGAAAACCCCAGACAAAATTCAAATAATTCTGCCATAGGGTAACTACCATAATAACCAATAATACCACCATATACTGCTGAAATGATCCCTTTATACAATATCTGAACAACTGAGCATAACGTTCCCACAAAACATACATTGGAAGAATGAGGAGGAAGCCTTGAGCTCTGGCAGCTCTGTAATGGTGGTGATGGTCAGTATGGGGTCATTTTCTATTTGAACATAGTGAGAGGTGGTAGGGAGTTCTTTTTTTAGAAGTCTTGGAAAATCCTTAAAAAGTTTGCTAAAGTTGTAGACTCCCAAACAGGGGTGTAACTCTAGGGGGTGTAGAGGTACCAACCTCAGGGGGCCCAAAAGCCCTTCTGCCACATAAGGAGACACCAACATTTTAAATGGCACATGGTATCTGAGGGGGCCCATTTCACTTTTTGCACTAGGGCAAGAGGCTTCAAGTTATGCCTCTGCTCCCAAAGACCACTATCAGAAGCGTAACTTCAAGCTCTTGGGTCCTAGTGCAAAAAGTGAAATGGGGTCCCCAGGCTACCATGTGTCTTTTATAACACTGGTGTCTTCTTCTATGGCAGGAGGGCTTTTGGGCCCCCTCAGGCTACAGGGCCCGGTAGTGACTGCTACCTCTGCACCCCCTATAGCTACACCCCTGACCAGGGCCATCTTTTCCATTGGGCACACAAGGCAGTTGCCCGGGGGCCCCAACAAGTAAAGGGGCCCCATGTGGTCTATGTATGTCCCAGGAACAGAAGAAACATACCCTGGATCCCTTGTTTGGCTTTGCTTATTTAACGGTTTGTGTGTTTTTAGGATTTGCAAACAGTTAAAAACCATGGTGGAGAAGGGAGCCAAAGGCTCCCTGTCCTGCCAAATAGACTTGTAGGCTGAAGGCTACCAGTGTCCAGACATTAGTGGCATGATAATATGAGTGTACTTTGGGGGCGGGAGAGGGGGTGCAGGAGTTTTGGCCAAGCATGATGTCAAGTATTTGGCAGAGCCCACTGCAGTGCTATGTCCGGGGGCCCATAATGCTGTTGAGACGGCTCTGCCCCGACCACTATTGGAAATATCTTCTAAGGTTTTGGCCAGGTCAGAGAAAGCAGAACATGTAACGATGAGACTGATCATACGCAACAAAGTGAAGACCTACCTGATGGAGAGATGTGTTTCCATAATATTGTAGGCTCTGGTTTTCCACTGGCCAAACATGTTAGTGACACGTTGGTTCCTTCATTGACAGTCATGTTGGGGGAGATGTCGTAGATCTTCGGGGAAACTGAAAGATATGTGTAGAAAAAGAAAAAATACATTTGAGGTTTAATTATTGAGTTGTAATTATTTCATATATAATAATGGAACATACTGTACAATTCCGTTTGGAATTTTTTCGACTTTTTTATTGCCTGTTTTTAAAGGTTTCTAAACGAGCAGGTGGAAAATGAAATGTTCTCTTCCTCTTATGTTCTCTTACATTGTTTAGTTATTGATTTTTTTTATTCTATTCAGTTCTACCAAGTGCATTGATGGTTTTGATGTTATCTTTAGCTCATACAATCACCATCTGCGCTGGTTTTTTCTCCCCTAAGGTGTTTTTTTTTTCCCTTTGGACAGTCCCTACTTGTTAGAACGGTGCCTTGAAAATAAGGAGATCAAAAGGTATCTTCCTGCTGGAACCTGTGGAGAAATCTGACAGTAAGGACCTCATGTATTAAAACCGTCAAGGTCTAAGACTTTCTTTGTTACCCACAGCAACCAGTAAGAGCCCATAGCAACCAATCAGAGCTCATAGTGACCAATAAGAGCCTATAGCAACCAATCAGAGCCCATAGAAACCAGAGCCCATAGCAACCAATCAGAGCTCATAGTGACCAATAAGAGCCCATAGCAACCAACCTGAGCCCATAGCAACCAATCAGAGCCCATAGCAACCAAAGCCCATAGCAAGCAATCAGAGCTCATAGCAACCAATCAGAGCTCATAGCAACCAATCAGAGCTCATAGTGACCAATCAGGGTACATAGCTACCAATCAGTGCCCATCCAACTCACTATCTGCGTTGTCTATGTAATACTGGATAGGTCCTGGAGATGCTTTTTGTAAGCGCTGTTGACTCTAGACTTAAAGAGGAACTATCACCTTCAGAGAAACCTCATGAAGTAACAGAAGACTAAAATACAAACACTTTCTCAAATAGGTTTCATTAGGAGAATCAAAGCATTTCACCTGTAATTCTGTTTTTAAAACGAGTGCTGGCCCTCTAAGAGTTCTGAAGTCAGGCCAAGTCGACACATGACAGCTTGATGTATGACTATGTTGACAGTTGTATCAAATCGCCTGCTTCTGAGCTGGGAGAGCCCACTAGGCAGGGGGGAGTCTGTAAGTCTACATCCTGTGCACACAAGCAGCAGTGTGATATAGATGCCTGGGTGCTATGGATGAGTAGGCTGAGGCAACAGCTAAACTCTGTCACACTATGTCCTCAGTGTCCTGTGCCTGTTTTACTGTATGTAGTGAGAGATTCAGATTACCTGTACAAACAGCTATGCCCTCAGCTTCCCCTGCACAGTTGGTATCTCCCAACAGAATGATAAGATTCTCCTGAGTTACAGACTGAAAGTAAAACCTGTTCCCCTGTAAAACTGAGGGAAATCCTCTGCATAGCTAATGACATGTATTTGAGAAAAGTCTTATAATTTCATCCACTATCAATTTTTATGTGTTAGTGTGGAGGTGATAGGTGCTCTTTAAGGATCCTGAACAGGGGATCCCATGTTTTTCAACTCAAAATGGCAAAGAAAAGTACATGCAAATGTATTTTTCTGATCTGGAAAACTGCTGTGGCTACATTGTAATGCTTGGTTACATATGATTCTCTGTAAACTTGTAAGATAACCACAAAATGTTCTTAAACAGGGTTTCTCATCTGACTGTTTAATAAAACCTGGTTTCCACAGCCAGCTTCAGGTTCTCACTTCCTGTTCAGACTTATGGGTGGTCATACAGCTCTAGGCTTCCACTTTCTGTTCAGGTCGTGGGAGGTTCTACATCATCAGGCTCCCACTTCCTGTTCAGGTTAGGGCAGTTCTACAGCTTCAGGCTCCCACTTCCTGTAAAGGCTGTGGGCAGTTCTACAACTTCAGGCTCCCAGTTCCTGTTCAGGTTGTGGAAGGTTCTACAGCTTCAGGCTCCCAGTTCCTGTTCAGGCTGTGGGTGGTTCTACAACTTCAGGCTCCCACTTTCTTTTCAGGCTGTGGGAGGTTCTACAGCTTCAGGCTGCCACTTACTGTTAAGGCTGTGGGCAGTACTACAACTTCAGGCTCCCAGTTCCTGTTCAGGCTGTGGGCGGTTCTACAGCTTTAGGCTCCCACTTCCTGTTCAGGCTGTGTGAGGTTCTACAGCTTCAGGCTCCCACTTCCTTTTCCGGCTGTGGGCCGTTCTACAACCTCAGGCTCCCACTTCCTGTTCAGGTTGGGGCAGTTCTACAGCTTCCCGCGTCCTTTTAAGGCTGTGAGTGGTTCTACAGCTGTGAATGACATTTCAGCTCTGTTATTCCCAGTTGGGCCTGTTAGAAGGATGTTGGTGATGAGGAGGTTTTAAGAGTAGCTACAGAGATCTAAAGAGTTCAAGTTTGTCAGTAAGAAAGTTAAACAATCTTCTGTGCTGCTGACAAGACACAGCAGGGAGTGCCTTTACCATCCTGCTCAGGGCTGCTAGAGCAGAGACAGGTGGTTGGTAACCTAGAGACGCTTGTGTACACAAGCAGGAGATAAAAGCTAAAATATTGTATAAAGTCCAGCACACTGGTTGTAACGTGCTTACCACTCCCGCCCTGTAGACAATCATGGCGTGTTTATCTGGCAGGCTGCTCATAGCTGGCTAAGGACTTCTCAGCCATTGCAATCTTGAACGCTTGAAGCAAACAATGTTGGAACTCCACCCGTGTAGAAGGTAGCAAAACTTTATTGTGCAATAATAAAATCCATAAAAAATAGGAACACGCTTGCCACGCTTACGGAGTTCATAATATTCTACAATAAAGTTTTGCTACTCTTTATGCAGATGGAGTGCCAACATCATTTTCTTTAATCATTCAAGAGGTAAGAACTGATCTCACTCTGAAATTAAGCAAAATCAAACAGCAATGTATTTGGTAATAATCTCTATTTAGCTTTGCCTACAGCTTTAAAGCTAATCAATGTGATGAGATTACTCCTTTAATGTTCTCATGGGTAAAAAACAAGGTTACAGTCAACCTTCAAGCCATTAGAGAAAATCCATCCAGGTCGAAATTTTGTGCATGGGTCGCAAGAAACCCGCAACCTTGTTTTCCATAGAAAAAGAGTGACAGCGCTATAAACCCACAATTTTAGAGCATTTCTCACACAACTAAGTTTTACTGTATAATCCCTGACCCAGTCTTATTACGTGACATAAAGATGTAGCAAAGCTTGACTTGACATTAAAGGGGTTGTCTCATCTCAAAGTTTCATAGGAGGCATGAATGAAATAATGCTGCTTTGCTCAGTCACTTCCTGGTCAAGCTGTCTGTAATTAGCGTATGATCTCTGTGTATTCAGACTTCTGCTAATTAGATAAATCTCATGCTGTCAGGACCAGGGAAGCTTCTGAGTTTAAGTTAACAGCAGTAATGACTGTATTTTGTCTGAAAGATCAGACAACAAACAAGCTCTCACTGTCTGGAGTCCTGTGCTGTGCGACCTGTGTGATGATATCACTCCCTGCTATCAGATAGAACAAACAGCAGTGGGGGGAGAAGTACACAGGTCGGTCACTTTGGGAACCAGAAGGTGATAAAATCACTTGTAGCTCCTTAACTTAAAAATGAACAACGCAATATATTTGGAGAAAATCTTTATTTAGTGTTCCCTACATGTTGAAAGCTAATCTTTGTAGTGAAACAACCCCTTTCATGCATCCCACTTGTGTCATAGAATTTTGTTAACCTTTTTAATGGCTTCTAAGATAATATATTATGCTGCAGCAAGTTATCTTGGCTAAACAGATTACAAGATCAATTTCATTGGAGATTTCCTGGGAAGTTAGTATAGTGGATGCCCATTTCTTTTGAAAACCTGGAAAGGTCTAAGCTCATGGACTACCACCAGTATACATTTCCCATCCAAAGGAATTTTCCTAACAAGAGGATGGTCTCTTCTACGTTTAGGATATGTTCACACGACAAAGGACAAAATATTTGTTGGATACGGAGTCCTAAAGCAGCCTCTTCAAGAATTTGAACAATATTTTACACAAGAACTCGAGGATTTATTTTTGCGCATTCCTGTTGGATTTGGAGGTAGTTTTTGGATTCGGTTTTTCAATAGTTTTTTGCACTGTAATAATAATAATAATAATAATAATAATAATTGGTTAGAAGATGGTGGAAAGACAAGAAGTTCAGTCTTAGTTAGGTTTAGTTTCAGATGGAGAGAGGACGTGATGTCAGAGACAGCGGCCAGACAGTCACTGGTATTTTGTAGTAGGGCAGGAGGGATGTCACGGGAGGAGGTGTATAATTGGGTGTCATCAGCATAGAGATGGTACTGGAAGCCAATCTACTGATGGTTTGTCCAATTGGGGCTGTGTACAATGAAAAGAGGAGAGGACCTAGAACTGATCCCTGAGGAACTCCCAACAGCAAGAGGAAGAGGAGAGGAGGTAGAACCGAAAATGAGACACTAAAGGAGCGGTCAGAGAGGTAGGACGAGAACCAAGCGAGAGCGGTGTCCTGGAGGCCAATGGTGCTGACCATGCTGAGGAGAAGTTGGTGATCACAGTGTCAAACGCTGCAGAGAGATCCAAGAGAAGCAGCAACGAGTAGTTACCCTAAGATTTAGCAGTGAGGAGATCATTGGAGACTTTAACTAGAGCAGTTTCCGTGGAGTGTAGGGTGTGGAAACCAGATTGTAGAGGATCGAGAAGAGAGTTAGCAGAGAGATAGTGGATTAGGCGAGAGTAGACCAAGCATTCCAGGAGTTTAGAGATGAAGGGCAGGTTAGAAACTGGTCGGTAGTTGGTAGCGCAGGATGGGTCCAGAGAGGGCTTTTTTAGTAAAGGGGTTATGATGGCGTGTTTACAGGAAGATGGAAAGATCCCAGTAGAGAGAGAGAGAGGTTGAAGATTGCAATTAGGTGAGAGATGACTGCTGGAGAAATGGACTGGACAAGGTGGGAGGAAATGGGGTCACTAGAGCAAGTGGTGGGGTGCACAGACAGGAGAAGCCTGGATATTTCTTTGTCACGTCAGAGGAGGTGCAGTGGGCCCTGACTGCCACCCAGCCCACTGTCCCTGCCTACTTGGCGTGCTGCCCTAGGCGGCAGACCCCAACTGGCCGACAGCCCCTACGCTGCTAAGTACAGGGCCATCAGGGAAACTCAAAGTTCAACAGTCTGGGTCAGTCACAGTACGGGAACGTGTATGCCAAGAAACGTAAGCCAAAAGAATAGTCAGAAACAAGCCGGGGTCCAAAAACCGTCAGGAGCGCAGTACAAAGTCGGAGGCAAAGGCGAGGTCAGGAAGCGAGCCGATGTCAGAAATCAGGAGATCAAATATCAACATGAAATAGCAAGGTGAAACCTTTCTCAGGCAAGGACTAAGAGAAATGAGGGAGTTTAAATGAGGAACCCAGAGCCCGCCCCAGCAGACGATTGGTGCGGCCTCTGAGCCCTCCTATTGGCCAGTGCGACACATCCTCTGACTTGATTAGGAGCCGATCTGTCACTCCTAAGCTCATCAGCCCGGCCTCTCCCTGGGTGTGTCGACTGACTAGAGGGATTAACCGCTACCGTGCCTTGCTGCTTCACGGCAGAAACGTGCGCCATGATATTCTTCTTCTGTTGTTGGGTCAAGGACAGAGAGCAGGCTAGAGGACGTGCCGGAGGGGACAGGATGGGTGTTAATTGAGGATGAGATTCAATGTTTTGCCGGATACTGTCAATTTTGTAGAGCACTGTTGAGTTTCCAATCTGCGGCAAAATGCACATCAAGCTTTCTGATCATTTTCTCACCATCCTATTGACTTCAATAGTAGATTTTCCATGGTTTTCCAAATGAAATGCGACGGAAGATTGAGCAAGTTCTAAGTTTGTTAAAAAAACAATGTTTTTGAAATCCAACATTAGAAAATCTGAGCTATGTAAAATCGAGGATTTTCAATTGAGGTCTCTGGGATGGTTTTACAGTCGGCTGTTGACGGTTATTAAAATCCGAATCCCTGTGGAGTTCTGACTGGGAATTGTTGTCGGGTGGATGGACCCTTAAGCTTTTTCCCTGACAGACTCCAACAGAATGATGTATGATGCAATACAAATTCATGAATTGTTATTATACCATTTTTATCCTCTTTTGTTCCATTTTGTATCCAAAGCAATTTCAATTTTATGCAAACTCCCCCCCCAAAAAAAAAAAAAAAAAAACACAAAAGGCCACATGTATGAAAACTGTTTAGGTCTAAAACTCACTTTTTTGCCCATAGGTTACTATGGGCAAAAAAAGTAAGTTTTAGACCTAACCAGTTTTCATACATGTTGCTCATAATTTTTTTTTTCTTTTTTTAAACTGGGAACCCTAAACTAATGCCACATCCAATATTATCAACATAAGTTGCCAAAATAAACACTCACAAAATGTAAAATACCCGCAGCAACGGCCTCTGAGTGAAAATCAAATAAGGGTATTGAAAGCAATAACATGAAAGCAAATAAATGTGCGCCCAAAGCCACTAGAAACTTCCGAAGCCCTCGGTGTTTGAAAACTCAAATCGGAACATTATTAAAGATTTCATTTTTCAAAAACCGAAATGAAGAGCGGAGGTAAAATTCTGCAAAGTGCATTTATTGACTTTCACTTATAAATCACACAATGTAAACAATCCGGATTTATAGGCTTTTATTTCTAGCACTTCACGTTAGGATTTCTGCTACCATGAAAACATTTTTGCAAACCATAGCAAACATGGGAGTACTGCAAAAACTTATTTAAGTTAAACTATGTCTAGCCAATATTTGGGTTGGGGTGCCTGGGGCCCACCTGTGGAGCTGATTGTGGTGCTAGGGGCCACCCTATAGCTACTGTACATAACTGCACATACAGCACAATGGGCAACGTGTCAGAAAAGAGGCGCTGCCTCGCCAGTTTTAAGGCGCATTAAATGAGTGTATAGTGCACCTGAATGTATGAACCTGTTGTATATGGGTTCATAAATCTGGCATGTGGTATACTCTGCATAGTATAGCATATTTTAGGTACATTCAAATGTGTCGGGACTGGCATAAACTGCGCCTAGTTTTGGTGTACGACTGTTTATATATATATATATATATAATGCAAAATACAGCCAAAAAACTGTGCAGCCGGAATCGGACATGTCGCCATATGTCTCTCTTTCTTTGCCCTTCTCCTTTAAAAACAGTCCCACCATGGAGTCCATCATGTCTAGGGACCCACCTGGGGTTTCCCCTGTTTCCCACTGGGACAGTCCGAGCCTGTGTTTTGCTTACACCCTGTTCATGTCATATCAGAGTCCTATGCAGGGCCAGCTTTTCCATTGGGCACACTAGGCAGTTGCCCGGGGCCTCCACAAGTATATATATATATATATATATATATATGTAAGTCCCAGAAGTACATGAAGCATACTCAGGGCCGGGACAAGGTCTTCTGGAGCCCTAGGCAAATAAGGCATGCAGCACCCCACCTCTCCTCTCCCAATGTAAATCCAGCCCACTCCATACCTTTTTGCGCCCCCTTCCTGCCTGGGATGAAGTGAAGCCCCAGGCAGTCGCCTACCTTTGCCTACCCATCGTCCTGGCCCTGAGCATACCTTGGAGCCAAAGGCTCCCTGCCCTGCCAATTAGTCTTGTAGGCTGCAAGATGCCAGTGTCTAGATATAAGTTATGTGATAATATGGGTGTGCTTAGAGGTGGCTAGAGGCATGGCCAAGTGTGATTTCATGTACTTGGGCAGGGCCCCCTGCAGTGCTATGCCTAGGGGGCCCCAAATGCTGTGAAGGCGGCTCTGGCCATGTGGGTACATCCAGATGACAAGTAACAATTACATGTCGGATTCTAGTCTTGGACGATGCGGTTTTCAATGAGAATTTCATGTCGACTTAGTTTAGTTTTTTTCCAGCCGATTTACAGTCAGAAAACGAGTCCCATTCACCGCTATGGGGTTTTGGACACGGATCCGTATCCAAAAAGACATACCAATGTCTTGGAAGGTTTCTAGCCCTCCCTATTAACCTTAATAGTAAATTTTCTCGTAAAAACCAACCTGCAAAAATGTGTGTTGTATGAACTACGACGCGTATTTTCCACTAAGGTCAATGGGAGTGATTTACTTTCAGTGTGAGACAAGTATTTCAAGTCGGAATCTGCATGGATTCTGAGTGAAATACTTGTCATGTGGATGGAGTCTATCAGTGGTTTACGTTGCTCCATATTTCCGAGTGCTGGACGACCTCCTGTTACGTATTACATATTTCCTGAAGTACAGCTGAGTTTTTGAATTTGGTTAATCTATACAATTTGTCATGAATCCAATTCGATGCTATCTTGCACTATCCAGTAAAAAAAAAAAATATACAGAAAATGTATATTTTTTGTTTTCAACATTGGAGTATATGGGTTGTAGAAGGTCAACATTTGGCATCTGTCAGGGGCAGGCTCGGACTGGCCCACAGGGGAATAGGGGAATCCCCCGGTGGGCCCCTCAGCATGGTAGACCTAAAGTTGTTTTTTAACTCGATATACTTTCTCAGAAGAAGAAAAAAGGCAGAGAAAGAGAGGCATAAAGCAAGATACAGAGCATAGGAGGCATCTACAGTCATTTACAGTAGCTAGAGTTTGGGCCCCTAAAATAAACTCCACCGGCGGGCCCATAAAAACTCAACTGGTGGGCCCCTAGTGTCAACTGCACCTGTGGGCCCTAGGCACCCCAGTCCAACATTGGTCAGGGGTATGTATATACCAATATAATAAATATATATATAAATATATATATATATATATATATATATATATGTTTCCAGTGACCACTGCATGGCCGAAAGTATAAAATCCGTCATATGCATAATGTTTATCATGTCTGTTTAAGGTCTTCTGTCCTTCTGTTTTCCCTCCAGGATGTATCACTCTACTGTTCCACCACTACCTTGTCCCGTCAGCCGCGATTCTACCTATTACTTTACCTCTTCATGTTTGTACATCTATTCCACTGACAACTACGTCTCATATCCACTTTTCTCCTTATGCCATACTGTTCTTATTTAAGCGGATGTCTCACCATGCTGTTTCACAGATCCACAGCCAGCTCAGCTTCAGACTCATGTTTCCTGGTCAGACTATGGGTGGGTCTATAGCAGTGATAAACATATCAACTTTGCTGTTTCTAGCTGAGCCTGTTAGAGTTACATGAGTGCAGGAGGTTTGTTAATTGTAGTTCACAAGACTACATAGCTCTAAAGGGTTAAAGCTTTTCAGTAAGTAATGTAAACACATTACATACTGAGGAGATAAGGAAACGGAGAAGGAAGTGAATCATCATCCCAACCACTGCTTCCGCCTATAAGAAGACAGATAGGTGGCTGGTAACTAGAGTAACTTATTTGAAAAAGTAGTAGGTAAGAGAGAAGCAAAATCAAAACAGCAATGTATTTGGCAATAGTCTTTATTTACTTTTGCCTACATGTCTTAAAGGGGTTTTGCCAAGAAGTGATTTCCTCACCTAACAGGCTGATACTCCTCTCTTGAGCCTTGAAAAAAGAGGCGTTCTTTTTCTGTGTTTAATAAAAAACAAGTGCCTCTTTCATGATGTCATCGCACGACCTCCCATGCACGCTCCTAAGGCTGATACTCTGTAGTTGAGCAAACATGTTTGGCTACACCACAGAGGATAACTGTATTGTGCACAAGCTATATGTACAAGCTATATGTCTTCTGACATACATTTTGGGGTATGTTGGTTTTAGAGAAAAGTTAAAGGCTATAGACACCTTTGCACTGATTTTGTTTTATCTTTTTTGTTTTTGTTTCATTTTTAGTAAGCAACTTTCGAAATAGTCTACATCAAAAATTTCCTACCATTTTGCTGCTGAGAAGTTGCAAGTCCTTCACCTAGCTGACTGTCATGCAGAATCTCAAACAAATCTGTGAAAGTATTGCTCTTGCTTCTTACAGCTCTCTCTGCTCTACCCCTTGCTTCTTTCAATGTAAGAGACAGCAGGAAGGGGGAGAAGGTTGTGCATGGCAGATCAGAGCGTGGAGAAGGGAAGAGCATCCATGGAAGGCAGCTCACACAAGCTGTAGAAAGGGAGTAAAGCCCACACCAAGTGGTGTGAAGGAGAATAATTACTGAGACTGTGTACCAGTGTAGAGGGAAAGCAGAGCACAGCCAATTCTAGATTTCTTAACAAAAAAATAGCTCACATTCAGCATGTAATACTAACTGGATACCCCCACATGAGAAAATCTGAAACTAGGGGCAGCTGCAAACTAAATATCGAGAGGTCTGAAAATGAATGAAAAAGATTACAGACCAAAACTTGATGCAACTTTATGTTACTTAAAGGGGTTGTCTCACTACATTGATTCATTTTACCTCAGTCCTGTTTGCTTGGTTTCATTTTGAATTCAGGGGTGTGTTTACTGGCTTCCACTAGGCTGCAGTAGAAACCAGGTCTGTAGCTATAGCGACCACTGCTGGCAGCCTATCAAGTGAGAATAAATAGGTCTGTGTAAGCGTACTAGCGACCTGAGGAGAGCTGAGTGCAGGCCCATACAAGTGGGGATATCTAGAATGTAGGGAGGACAAGCTGTTAATGGACACATATTGCAAAGTGACATTGTTCTTTGCAATGATCTTTAAACATAAAAAAGCAGAGCAAATCCTTGTAGTGAGACAACCCCTTTAAGGTAACCACTAACATTTCTCTAACTCATTGTTTGTATGTCAAAGGCATCCACAATCCTTAAAAGAAGGGGGAATCTGTATAGCTCTGATGGATGCCACTGTATAGCCATTGGACAACACATTTTTGAGATCCACTCATAGAATATATACAAGTCACAAATTACATATATAGACAATAAGCTATGAATAAGATCTCCCCCTCATGGCCCAGCAAAATAAATGCTGTCTGAACTCCTCAAGACCTTCTGACAGTGGTCTTTTTCCATAAATAACAGTTTCTGCTGTAACGTGAGTAGCTGACGTGTCTGTGTGATATTGACAGATAGATAGATAGATATATATGGGATAGAGTAGATAGATAGTATAGATAAGAATTATACTTTGAGATAGATAGAAATGAAGATTAGATAAGATATGAGATAGAATAGAAAGATTTGAGATAGATAGATAGAATATGAGAGAGATTAGATAGATAGATTAGATATAGAGTTTGATAGATAGAGAGATATGGTAAGGATAGAAATGAGATAGATAGTTGATGAGATGTAGATTGATGTATAAGATGTAGATAGATAGATAGATAGATAGATGTATGAGAGATAGATAGATTGATTAGGATAATAGGATAGAAATGGATAAGATAAGATATGAGATGTAGGATAGATAGGATAGATGATAGATATGATAGATAGTATATGGGATATGATAGATATTGGATAGATAGATAGATAGATATGTGGAATAGATAGGATAGATATGATAGATAGATAGATAGATGAGATAGATAGATGATATGGGATAGATGAGATAGATAGTGGGATAGATATGGGATAGATAAGATAGCATAGATAGATAGATAGATAGATAGATAGAGTAGATAATATGGGATAGTCTAGGATAGATAGATAGATAGAAAGGTAGATGAGTAGATTTGTGGGATTAGATAGATAGATAGATATTTGTGTGATAGATATGGGATAGATAGCTTGATAGATAGATAGAAGATAGATTAGGATAGATAGAATAAGATATGGGATTAGATAGATTATGGGATAGATAGATTAGATATTGGGGATAGAAGATAGTTGGGATAGGATACGATAGGATTGATAGATAGATAGATAGATATGGGATAGATAGATAGGCTAACTGTGTCACTCCCCATGTTCATCAATCAACCTTGTGTGCCTATGAACCTGTTGATAGTTCAACAGTTTGTACTAAATTTCATAGTTACCTGAATACTGGGAATACCCCCACAAGTTGTGAGCAAGGTGGATATCCATCACAATTTGTCCTTTGCCAAAGTTGCTCCGATCCACTTGCTCATTTTTCCTGCCTGCATCTCATCAGCTTCGAGATCTGAAAGTTCACTTGGTCTTTTCTCTACACATGGACAATCGTAAGTCACTTTTTACTACGAACAATGCACCCGAACGTGTGCTGTATAGATCCCCTGGGCTCACCTTGCAAGATACCATGCAGAAGAGAAGACATTTATTTTCACGGCTGCTGCTACCGCCCAAAGTCCAGGGAAGTAGAAGACGCCCTGTAGAGCCCCAAAGTTTTCACACCCCTAAGGCCCACCATGTCCTTGTACGGAACATCTCTGAACTACTGACAACAGGACTTCTCTGCAAAGACGGACACCTCATAATCATATACAAAAAAAAACTGCAAAATGTCTACAATTAGATGAGAAAAAATTGTTCAGTGTCTGGTTTTAATGAGTAAAACAATCTAGGTGACTTCAGGTGGAAGATTCAAACGAGATGGTGGGTGAATATAAAATGAAAAAAACATAAATGAACAAATGTAAATAAGATATAGTGATACATCTGCAAGCATTGCTCTGCATCAGCCAATGACTATAAAATAGATCAAAAAGTGTAATAATAATAATAATAAGTCATTACAATTTACAGAAATCTGAACGGGTTCACTCCTTCTCTAGGAACTTGGAGGTGAATACAGCATGGCACTATAGTGATAGCGATAAATCAATATAAATTCAAACGGAAAATATGAGTAGTAGGGCAATGATCCCAGACGGCTAATGGTTTGTCGGGCGGTTTTTCAGGGACTGGTCTTTGCGGCTTTGCAGACGCACATGATAAACCGGACGAAAATGAGCACAACGGGGCTCGTCTGTGGAAGTACCCCCGTGCAGAGTCCCCACTGGATGGGTTTTCTGTCGGGAGGTTTTTCCGCCCGCGGGCCGCCCGAAAATCATTGAGCATGTTCATTCTCCCGTCCGGAAACCCCTCAAGGGGCGGGGGGAGGGCTGATCTCCGCTCATCGTGGGGACGGCCGCAAAACCGGACGAATACCGGCTGGGATTACCGACAGGTATTTGTCCCTTTGCTAGTGTGAATGCCAGACCATAGGGCTTGTTCACTCGTGTGTTAGATCTGTCTCTGGGACCGACGGACGGGGACCCAGAGGGACGGGTCTAATGAACAGATTTAGCAGTGACTGTTATCTCTGAGGGCTATGAGGAGTATGGAGGGAGTGGCGTGCCTCTTGCGATTTTTTCACACTCAACCCACCTGTCACAGGTTTTTAAATCAATGGCAGATGTACTTATAGGCTGTGTGCCTTCACTCCTGAAGTATGGAGGTCTGGAAGCAGGCACATAAAGTGAGGTAACTCGTTAGTGTTGGTTCCTCCACCTTGCATTGAGGTGCAAGCTTGCTGATGGTGAGGGTGGCTTAAAAGGGGTTTAGCCATGAAGTGTAAAGAATTGTCGTGGGAAGTTTAAACATTAAATATATAAACCATTTTCACCAGTATCTAATTAAAAATTCTGGACAATTTTTGTTTTAGCTGTATGATCCTTTAGTGGATGCATTGTTTACAGCTGCGTCTCCAGGGGATCGACCAGGGCTAGTGAGCTTTTCTTAGTCTTCTGTGGTCGCACATGCTCAGACAGTCAACCTCTATTGTCTCAGGCGGATACTGAGTGTTGTAAATACCACGGGTGGCGTGTCACGTCTGACTCCATGTCCGCTTTGGACTAGAGTTAGTAATAAGTCAAATAGTTCAAATAAAAAAAAAGAATCATCAATGAGTTATGATGCATTGATAAAGAGGAGAGAAAAAGAAAATCCTCAGGTGTAAGTCTCGCCTGCTGGGAATTTGAACAAGGACCCCTTTGTGCTGTAAGTAAATTAAGAAATGTGTACCTCTGAGCTACAGTGTAGACTCAGCTTACAATTCTATACATAAACTGACTTTATTTCACTAGAGAGAGGTAAGGCCTGGTGATGTACATCCTGTTGGGTAACATGATCTGCGCAATTCAAAACTAAATCCACCACAAGCACCCCTTTTGAGCACACAGCTGAATAATGGATACAGGAGGTATGTAGTTAAGGTATGTGGCAAAACCACATTTAAAGCAGTTTGATGCAAATAATGTGAAATTTGGACCTCAGTAAAATTGTTTTGTATCATATGTAGATGCAGAAATGCTGTTGTGTCCAAATTATTCAGTTGTGCCTTGGTGGAGTTGTTTCTTTAATGAATTGTGTGTATGCTGTTTTGGGATGTGTAACCACCTTTCAGAAGAGAACTTCCCACATTTTGTTGGTGCTTCCTTTTGACAGCGTTGTGTATCCCCTCTCATCCCTTGCTTTTTGCCATTGTGACAACTATCTACTGGTGTTTTGTTCCTGGCATATTTTTTTGTACACGTTGCCTATCCACCAAGTTTCGGAACAATGTAATGATGACACCTTACTTTAAAGCCTGAGGCTTTATTTCTGTCCCAAATTTGTTTTACCACCTCGCCGAAACCCGCATAGGTTTTGGTAGTTGTAAAGAGTTGTCACAGTTTCTTTTTCTATCGAAAAAAAAGAAAACATTTAAAACTCTGGAAGGGGCAAATACCCTTTTGTACAAAGGCTTTTGTGATGAATCATGGATCCTCTTGCACATCATAAAAGCTCTTAGCATCCTTCTATCTTTATCCACGTTTATATCCATTTCGTGATCCTTCTAGATATATCACAAATGGCTCTCACGGCTACTTTTAGACGTATATTAGAAGCTTTTTGTGGCCACATGATTATCAAGGAAGGAAGATGGAATTATCTGTGCTGCAGGAAGAATACAGATAGCTCATCACAGTAATATTTTACATTACAGAATTTAAAGCACATTCAGCCTTACCAGGCAATCAGTCACCAGCTGGGAAATGTAGTGATGTCTAAGATGTACATGATTAGGTCTCTCACTGTTTGATTGAAATGCATAACTCAAAACTTCCCTCTCGACTGCCTGTTATATATAAGGGGTTTGTTCTGATCACAGGGTTGTGGTTGCCCCCAACACACTTATAGTTTCTGTAAATCGCAAATTTGTTTGTTTTTTTGTCCATATATTTTGTGTTCTAAGCAACCGAGAACCTGGTACAACGCCAAAACCGAGGAACAGAATGTCTACCAAGCAGGGTCAAGGCATAGATGTTATGGAATTAGCTTATACAGTTGCAACCAGAGTTTCATCCACTATATACAAAGCCCCATCTGCAGGTATCTCACTCCCTCTATACAAAGCCCCATCTGCAGGTTTTTCTCACTATCGGACATGAAAATCTAGAATAAAACCTTCCCCCGTTTTAGGTCATTTAAGGAACCAAAATTATTTATATTTGCCAAATGCCAGAATAATGAGAGAATTTTTAAGGCATTTTTATTACTTTCCGCAAAGTCTAAAGATTTCATAGATATCTTTTTTTTTTTCACATTCCAAGCTTTATTCAGGAAGCGTCAAATACAGCAGGAGTAATAAAAAAAAACATATTGATCAAGAGTACATAGTAAAAGAGAACATCCAGTATAGGTCTGCGGTAGGCAATAGACAAATTCACAGGAAGCCATGATAGGTATACATGTATACCAATTCGTCAGACATGTAAACTTAAAGGGGTTTTGCCACGATGTAATGTTGACGTGGGATCCTCCAAAATGGGTATTTAATCACTTTTCTAAATATATGTGATTACAAAACTTGCAGTTCTTTTGGGAAGGGGGAGAGCTACAGCTGCCTTACCTGCCCCTTAGTACTTAAAGTATGCATTAGATACGACCAGGCAGAGTGAGGAGCTGCTGGCCAGGGCTTGCGGCAGAGAAAACTTTTTCTGATGATGAGGAGCTGAGAAGCTTTTCAAGGGCACCGGGGTAGAAATATGTGTGTGTTGTAAACAGAATTCACTAGTTGTAATGTGATTATCTGAGTAGATCCTGGCTGTTTATTGATGAAGAGAACATGAAGAAGCTATCCAATAGCACCGGGTAGAAATCTATGTTGTCTTTTATATACAGATTCCATCTAGTGTAGTGTGATTATCTGAGTAGATCCCTGATTTAATCTTGATGGCAGACAACGATGAAGAAGCTTTCAAGGCACAGGGTAGAAACTTGTTGTCTGTTGTATTACCAGAATCAACTAGTTGTAGTTGTGATTATCCTGAGTACGATCCTGCTTTTATCTGATGACAGAGAACATGAAGAAGCTTTCATGTGCTGTGTAAGGAAAAGGTGTTGTCTTTTGTACTACAGAATACCAAATAGTTGTAGTTTGATTTTTGAGTGTAACATTTCTCACGATCCATTATGCAAGGCTCTGTGGCTCTGTGTGTCTCAGTGCTCTTCTAGCTCAGCGTGGCTTGTTTACAATTGCTTCTCAGCAGATAAGGCACGTCCTGGCAAAACCCCTTTAATAAAAGTCTCCTGACTATGGAGATAACATAAAAATGGGAACTCTAAGACAGATAAAGGAATAATCAACACAAACAAAACAAACAATCCGTCGTCTGCACACTAAAGTGGAGCAAATATACCGAGTGGCACTGGTGGGGCATCGCGTCAGGGACCGAATAGGAGTATATCTCCATAGATTTCATTAGTATTTGGTAGCATTGCCCATATACTGTAGGACTTGGGTCACATGTTTTGGATCCTTTCCTACAAGCATTCTCACTATTTGTTGGTAGGAATTTTGGCACTTCCTCCTGACAGAACTGGTGTAAACTTTGGGTAAAAAAAAACGCCAGAATAGAGGTCACTGCTCGCCACTGGCCTTCATTATTATTATTATTATTATATTATTTTTATTATTATATCATTTTATAGCGCAATTGATTCCAAGGCGCTGTACATTCAAGGGGGGGGGGTGGGGGTATATACATAACATAAGGGCAAAACAAGTACAAGTGGTGAAAATAGATGACTAAACAACTGTACAGAGGGAGAGAGGACCCTGCATTGATGGTTACAGTCTACAAGGGAAAAGGAAGGGAATGAGGACTGTAGGTGGCGGGCGGACATGTTTGTGGGGCGGAGTAGGGGCCGCAGGGTTATTGTTGGTTGTAGGCTCCTGAAGAGATGGGTTTTCAGATTGCTTTTGAAGCTGGTGTAAGTGGAGGAGAATCTGAGGTGTTGGGGCAGTGAGTTCCAGAATATGGGGGAAGCACGGTAGAAGTCTTGGAGATGAGCTTTGCCCATAAATTTTCAATAGGATTGAGGTCAAGGCTTGGTCCCAAATTGTTTAAAGGCAGAGTAATCCCAGTGTATGTAAACTTTTGACTTTGCCTTAAAAAATTCTCTCATTATTCTGGCATTTGGCACATTTTTTGGCAATAATTTTGGTTCCTAATTGACCTAAAACGGGGGAAGGTTTATTCTGATTTCATGTCAGATAGTGAGAAAAGCCTGCAGATGGGGCTTCTTATATAGTGGATGGAAACTTCTGGTTTCAATTGTATTATCAACAGCTTCCAGCCATAGGCAACAGTGGAAAATATTCCATAGCAAAACTTGGGCACTATTTTTGGATTTATTTGGTATGAATCATTCCCCAATTCCAGAAAAAGAAGCCCTCATTGTCTTTGCGTTTTCTGTTTTGCGGAGGCGAATGGTGTCATGGTCATCTGGATGATTCTCTTTGTTGATGTTATGAATGGTACCAAGTCTGCACAATATGTGGAAGGGAGGTGTCTGCAAAACATAAACTGTGGCCTCTTAATATTGTCAGTTTGACCATTATATGCCCAAAAGCTCGTTGATTTTATTGTAGAAGAGAAGGATGTCATGTTCATCTGGACACTTCTCATAGATGAATTTATCAATAGCTTCCAGCGGTGGGAAAAATAAAATAAATATCTAAAATGTCGCTCAAGTTGAACATATTAAGCACAATGCCAGGATAAGAAAGCCTTAATTTTCTTTGCTTTTGTCCTCTCGATGAAGCAAATGTTGTCATGGACATCTGGACACTTCCCTTAACTCCAGTCAGGAGTATACCTATAGAAGGTGATTCCATATCTATCTATCTTTATATCTATACTATCTATCTATTCTATCTATCTATCTATCTATCTATCTATCTATCTATCTAGCTCAAATCTATCTATTTATCTAATATCTAATTATCAAATATCTATTACATATCTATCGAATATCTATCTATCTATCTATCTCATATCTATCTATACTGTATCTAATATCTATCTATCTGATATCTATATGATCTATCTCATATCTATTATATCATATAGTATCTATCTATCTATCTAGATCTTATCATAATTATCTCTCTATCTTATCTATTTCTATCTTTCTATTTATAGTGTCATATCTATCTTTCGTATATATCTATCTATCTTTCTATCTAGCTATATCATGATCTATCTATATCTCAATTTATCGAAATCTATTAATCATCTATCTTAGTAATGTAGCTCTCTATCTATCTATCCTTTCTGTGATAGAAAGCAAAAATAGAGGAAAAGAGAGGAGGGGGAACTCACAATAGAGTTAAAAATGTAAAAAAAAAAAAAAATCATAGAGGTAAAGAACAGGTAACCTGTTAAGGTTGTGCTCAAATCCGGAGGCCAACACTCATATTGTGCATACAGGGCTGTTGTCGTCCTTCGCCTTAGGAAGCAGGAGCTTGTGGGTCTGTTTAGTCGTTTAAATTACAAGCGACTCAGAGAAGTGCTGGATGAGAAAGTAGCAGAAGTGATCCAACATTGGAAAGGGCCCGGTGCTCCTGAAGAAGGACCGGAGGTGATATCTCCAGAGATGAGAAATGTAGAAGAGTCTATTTTCTTAAAGAAATAACAAAGGAGCTGATTATATATCTATCTATCTTTCTATCGATCACGGTATCTATTCTATCTATCATAATATCGATCTGTAATCATCTATTAATCTATCTATCTATCTATCTATCTCATATATCGATCGCTATCTATCTATCTATCTATCTCTATACCCGAATCTATCATCTTTCTATATAATATCTATCTAGTCTATATCTATCTATCTTCTAATTCTCATCACTTTCTATCCTTATTCATCTTATCTATCTATCTCATCTCTATGCTAATCTATCTAGATCTATGGTCTATTCTATTTCCCACGCGCCCCGTCGCGAGGTCTATCTATTCATATCTATCTTATCTCTGTATCTATCTTTCTCATCTCTAGAGTCTATCTATCTAAATCTCTTATATTCTATCTATCTAATCTATCTGTCATATCTATCATATCTATCCTTCTTATCGTTCTAATATATCTATATGCTATCGCTATCTAAGATCTCATATCTATCTAACTCATATCTATATCATCAATCTATTATCTATCTTTCATATCTCATATCTATCTATCTATCTATCAACCTATCTATCTATGTATACCAATATCTATCTTTCTAATATCCCTATCATCATATCTATCTATCTATCTCATATCTATCTATGTCTGCATATCTATCTATCGTATCTATCTCATATTTATCTATCTAATATCTATCTGCATATCTTCTATAATAATCTATCTCATATCTATCTTTCTCATTTCTATCTAATCATATCTATATATCTATCTATACTATCTATCTATCTATCTATCATATCTCATTCTCTATTTATCGTCTTATATAGTCTATCTAATATATTATGTCTGACTATATCTGTCCTAGTCTAATATTCGATCTATCATCTATCTATATAATATCTATCTCTATGATCTAATATCTGCGAATCTGTGCGAGGAATACTGCTCTCTGAGGAAAGAAGGTATTCTGCGCGAAGACGCCTGTTAAAGTCTTTGTGCATTATTGTCTTTTGTTTTTAATAATTGCGAAGGCCGAAGCCATTTGTTAGTTTTTAAGAAGTATAGACTCTTTAAATTTCTCATCTGCTGAGATATCTGCCTCCTCCTTCTGCAGAGCGGAGGTCCCGTTGTCCTTATTTGATCACTCTGCTGATCTTTCTGTATAGTTAGACTATTCTGATGGGCATGTATGACTTTGTAATTAGGCACATAGTTCAATCAACTTGGTGGTAAATATGTTTTTACTAAAGTGAAAACTGTCTAGTTCCTAACCAGAGTATGATAATCACAGAATTAGTATGTCCCCCAACTCACCGAAATGGAAAATGCTGTTTATTTTCCTCATTAGAAATGTGAATGTCTGAGTGAGGAAATTAGATTGTCAACTTCAGATCGGAAGCAGGTAAGTCATATAGTATAGTGTGAAGATAAATAAGTTCCTGTAAAACATTATGCTGACAGTACACATAAAACAACACGATAATGATGACCCGAGTAACCTTCACGTGGGGTGGTGACAAAAATACACAGTGACATGGAGCAAGGACCACAGGGGCCAGGAGACTATTCCAGAAACAGCTGGAACAAGATGAAGTGCATTATAGCACGAAACGCGTCGTCCTCTATGTGCAACTAAACAGACTATTTACAACCTTTGTGTGTAGTCCAGCGTGGTAACGTCTGCGCCAAATAAGTTTCTGAGGTTACAGTAGTGGACGGAGCGCCTTCATTAGTGTCAGAGTAATCTAGATACAGGACACACCTTCATATTTACCTAAATCTGTGACATAGGGTTAAAATTGGCAATTCCATTCTCTGTCACAGAGTGGGCAGTATTAGGCTGCGTCCCCACGGCACAGGACAAATACCGACTGGTAATTTGTACTGTGTGATCGCGGGTACGTTTTATCACGCGCGCGGGGGGCGGGGGGGGGGCCGGCTTTTTCCGCGAGTATGAGAGCGGTAGTACAGCCCTCCCCCTCCCTATTGGAGGGGAACCGGACGAAAGAATGAACATGGTTAAAGCTTTTTGAGCGGCGCATAGCGGGCGGAAAATAAAAAAGAACTGCTGGGCGGAAACCCACGCAGTGGGGACTGATGCATAGAGTAGTTTGTTCCATAGAGCACCATTTGCTATTTTCGGCACGGTTTTTCAAGGAAGTCTGCAAAGAAACCGCAAAACCGGCTGAAAAAAAACGTGCCGAAAACCCGTGCAGTGGGGACATGCCCTGTATATGTATGTTTAGTTTTCTTGTACATAGGGTGCAGTCAGTATTATAGTAGTTATTTCTTTGGTGGCATGAGAGTGGCAGTATTATAAGTAGTTATATCTTGTACATAGAGGCATTATTATAGTTAGGTTATATTCTTGTAAATAGGTGGGCACAGATATCAGTATAGCGGTTATGATTTTTACTTCGCCTGTACATAGGGCAGTATTATAGTAGTTTATTTCTTGTACATATGAAGGGCAGTGATTATAGTAGAGTTATATTCTATGTACATTAGGGAAAGCAGTATTTTCTGTAGTTATATTCTTGTAATATAGGATTAGGCAAGTATTATAGTAGTTATATTCTTGTGAATAGGGGCGCAGTATTATAGTGAGTAATATTATTTGTATTGTAAATTGGATCGGCTCCAGTATTATAGGAGGTATATGTTCTATTTACATAGGAGGCAGTTATTATAGTAGTATATATTCGTTGTAAATAGGAGGCAGTTATTATGATAGTTATTTTATTGTACATAGGAGGCAGATTATAGAGTAGTTATATTCTTGTGTACATAGGGCGTCAGTATTATAGTAGTTTATATTCTTGTACATAGGAGCGAGGTATTATAGTTAGTTAGATAGTCTTGTTAAATAGGGAGCATGTAGAGTATGTAGGTGTATAGATTCTTTTACATAAGGGAGCAGTAATTATAGTAGGTTTATATGTCCTGTAAATAGGCGAGCTAGTATTATAGTAGTTATATTTTGTATAATAGGAGGCAGTATTTATAGTTAGCTATTTCTTCTACATAGGTGGCAGTATTATAGTAGTTATTTCTGGTACAAGTTAAGGGGCAGTAGATTTTATATGTAGTTATATTATTGTAAATTGGAGCGTGTAGTATTGTAGGTACTTTCTTTTACAGTGGAAGGATTTTTATAGGTAGTTAAATTCTTGTCAACATGGCCGGCATTTATTATAGTAGTTATATTCACTGTACTTAGAGGGTAGGAATTATATGTAGTTTAATATTTTCTTGTACATGGGGGCAGTATTGTGTAGTGTACTATTCTTGTAATAAGAGCAGTATTATAATAGTTAGATATTCTTGTACAATGGGAGCATGAGTCATTGTATAGTAGTCTATATTCTGTTGTCATAGGAGGCAGGTATTATAAAGGTAGATTAATATTCTGTTGTACATAGGGAGCAGTATATAGTTAGTTGTATTCCTTGTACATAGGCGGAAGCAGTATTATAGTTATTTATAGCTCTTGTACGCATAGGGAGGGCAGTATCATAGGAGATCATATTCTTGTACATAGGGGCGAGTCAGTTATCATGGTAGTTATATGGTCTTGTTACATAGGAGGCAGTATTATAGTAGTTATATTCTTGTCACATACGGAGCAGTTATTATAAGAGATATTATTCTTTTAATCACTGCAGTGGCCAGAGTATTATAGTAGGTATTATATTTATTTACTGAAGACAGACATCCCTAAGTACTTTTTTCTGAAAACCTATGTGAAACAAACTTATATATTTGTGTAAGATTGTAATGGGACAGGCGTTGGTTCTTTTATGATGCGCTTTTTTTTCTTTTTTTTTTCTCCATACCAATTGCTGTATAACGCGTTTGTCTATGGTTATTTGCTTTTGTGTAAATGCCAAATATCGCCTGACTATCAATGTAAAACAAACAGAACATGAAAATTTCCCATCCAGCAGAATATGATGATTAGTCTGCAGTGCACTTTATTGCTCAGATCATATCAAATTAAATTAAAGAACATTTTCGATAAGACATGATGAAATCTAATGATATCTTAAAAAACATATTTTCATCAGGCAGCAGCGCGCGATAACGGTGAGGGAAGGCTGAATGCATCTTATAGCAGAAGTTCTATGTGAGCTTTTCCTTTGACTTGAATGTACTATGACTGCAGGATGAGACACGTCTTCTGTATTGAACATGGATAATATGCTGCTGCCTCTGCACATATGACGCTTTGAACATTTATAATCTCCTATTTTAACACATGAGAGATAATTCTCCAAGAGGTTATTAGGACAGGAGATTGCACGGTTATAATCACATAGAGAAGCCGTGATGTACAAATTAAAGGGCTTTTCCAAGAGTGAAATTATTTTTTGCATGCCGTTTGTAGTTTTGCCCCTTTTTGTACAAAAAAACCCTTTCAACTCAAAGAGAACTCTGCATAAAGACACCTGCTGGTAATAAACTCCTTAATCTTCCATTTATCTGTTCCTCATATAAACCTTGTACAGTGTAGTTAAAAAAAATAGTAAACTAGAAATCTTGGTATAAATAGTCATAGTTAGTACGATTGAAAAAAAAAAACCACGTGTCCATCAAGTTCAACCAAGGGTGGGTAACATGATAGGGTGCTGGGGAAAGAGGGGACATAGGACTTTAAAGCTCCCAGCCTCCAATGGGTGAATGCCCTGAAAACAACTATAAGGCCAAGAAACCAATCTGCTCCTAGTGGGAGACCCCATCTCTCTGACCCAGGAAACCTCACGCCAGCCAGGATCCAGAGATTTTACATGGCTACAATGGGCATTAATTATTTTTTAGTGTCATGGTAGATATCTAAGCCTGTCTTGAAACTCTCTACAGTCTCCCTGCTGTGGACAGCTGCTCAGACGGCTATGATCGCCAATATTCTCAAATTCTTACAGTGTTAAGAACACCCTTGTCTTCATGGAGATTGGAATTTTTTCCTCTCTAGTCGACGGGAATGTCCCCTTGTCTATTGAGGGGGCTTCACTTGAAATCATTTTGATCCCCATACTTTTTGTACGTGACCATTTAGTATAATTGTTCATGTCCCCGCCAGGAGCTCTTTTTTCAAGACTAAATAAATCAAATTATTTTAATACCTCTCCTCCATATACTAAGATGCTCACATTTGCCCTTATAAGTTTGGTTGCGTTCGTCTTTGCACTACGTGGCTCCATGTCCCCTTATAAGTTGGTTGCTTCGTCTTTGCCTATGATGCTCCATTCCTCTTATAATTTTGGTTTTGGTTTTTTAATCGTCATTGACTCCTATCTTAGCTCCCATTACATCTCTGTCTATATGTGAAATGAAACCCAGAATGTCAAAAGTGGCATATTCTAACGGTGTAGGACGCACCATATGGCTTTACAGAGCAGTAGAATTCATCCTTGTCCGGCAGAGTCGCCAGGCACTCATTTAATACCGCCAATATCTTACTTGCCTTAGTGGCAGATGAAATTGACATGCATGCGTTTGTATAGGATCTATGATCTACTACAAGAACGCCCAGATCTCTTTTTAAGACAAGCGTATGTTCTCCAATGTTTTTCTGCCGCCACTCAGGAGACATATGATACCCTCGTCAGATATTTTATACCCAGATGTGCTGAGTACCTTACGCATTTCATCCACATTGAAAACAGCCTCATTTGCCAAGTGGATGCCCAAACACTCAGTGTGCCCAGGTCTGTTTGCAATTTATGTGGGCTATCAATATGTGCACCAGATAAGGATAAGCAGGTAATTTGATAATTCTAAAGAAATTAACTTTGGTCCAATTAAACAAAACAAAAAACCACAGATGCCCATAAAGATAAATGGATAAGGGCCAGCTCAAAATAAGACGAAAATGCCCGGTTATACAGTCACAAAATAAAGACAAAAACACATATAGTGAATAATCCACAGGACCAGATAAGACATAACTTTAATTATACTAGGTTAAAAGAGAACAATTCCTAAATACCCTACCTTACTGACCCTATACTAAACCCTTACAACAATCTAAGACTACCTATCCAAATAAAAGTGGGGTAACTCCCATCTAATATATAAGACAGGAGTCCAATGGTATCTAACAAACAACCATACCAACGCGCTCCCTCCTTTCCCCGTGACAGCTTCATAATGGCTATCTATCCCATCATGCAATTTTGCATTTCAGAAGAGATCCTATTCAGCTCATCATGGACCCTTCACGAAACCTTACAGAAATCCTACTTAGCCGGTATGATCCGAATGGCCTAAGTACGGGGTAACTATCCTGATAAGGACGACCTCAGCTGGAAGCTTACCCTGTTGCAAACTGACTCTTACGCTAACCCTAATAAGGGTCGTAAATGGTCCCTGAAAGGGGGCCTGATTGATCCCACTAACCCACGGGGCAACAATATGTCTCAAAAACAGGAGTATTTTAGATAGTTTATTAAAGGTTAAAGGGGTTGTCTCACTACATCAGTTCATCTTACCTAAGTCCTGTTTTCTCGGTTTCACTTTTGAATTGCATCAGTCTCATCAGTCTTATCAGTTCATTTTTGAAAGGACGTAAGTTCACAATTCCCCAAAGCCTATATCTGTTCACTGATGAACCATAACGGGGGTGGGGGGGAATGGGAAGAAACGCGTTGGTACAGATGTTTGTTGTATACTATTGTACTCCTGTCTTTTATCATTATACTGCCATACCCTGGCACATTTTGATAAGTATTAGATGGGAATAGTATTTTTTTGGCTTATCTTGCTAGGGAATATCAGGGTTGTTAGTCTAGCTTCCTGCGTGGGGGCGCCCTTATCAGGGCGGATTACCCAACTTTTGATTGGATAGGTAGTCTTAGATTGTTATAAGGGTTTAGTATAGGGTCGGTAAGTATAGGGTCGGTAAGTTAGGGTATTTAGGAATTGTTCTCTTTTAACCTAGTATAATAAAATTTATGTCTTATCTGGTCCTAGGAATTATACATTATGTGTGGGGTTTATTTCCAACTAAACAGAGACAAAATAGGGGAAGAAAAGAGGCATGAAAATAAACCTTATAGAAACCCTACTTAGCCGGTATGACCCCAATGGCCTAAGTATGGGGTAACTATCCTAATAAGGACGACCACATCTGGAACCTTACCCTATTGCAAACTGACTCTTACGCTAACCCTAATACGGGTTGAAATGGTCCATGAAAGGGGGCCTGATTGATTCCACTAGGGTAACATAACAATATGTCAATATGTCTCAAAAACGGGAGTATTTTAGATGTTTTATTAACTGTTAAAGGGGTTGTCTCACTACATCAATTCATCTTACCTGTTTCCTCAGTTTCACTTTTGAATTCAGGGGCGTGGTTACTGGCCTTACTGGTTAATACTGGTCTGCAGGAATGAGCGCTGAGGACACCGGGTCTGTAGCTATAGCGATCAGAAATGGTAACCTATCAGGAGAGATAGAACAGGTCTGTAGCTATAGCAACCAGTGCTGGCAGCCTATCAGGAGAGATAGAACAGGTCTGTAGCTATAGCGACCAGCGCTGGAGGCCTATAAGAAGAGATTAAACAGGTCTATAGCTATAGTGACCAGCGCTGGCAGCCTATCAGGAGAGATCAAACAGATCTGTAGCTATAGCAACCAGTGCTGGCAGTCTATCAGGAGAGATCTAACAGGTCTGTAGCTATAGCAACCAACACTGGCAGCCTATCAGGAGAGATCAAACAGGTCTGTAGCTATAGCAACCAGTGCTGGCAGCCTATCAGGAGAGATTGAACAGGTCTGTAGCTATAGTGACCAGCGCTGGCAGCCTATCAGGAGAGATTGAACAGGTCTGTAGCTATAGCAACCAGCACTATCAGCCTATAAAGAGAGATAGAACAGGTCTGTAACTATAGTGACCAGTGCTTGCAGCCTATGAGGAGAGATCAAACAGGTCTGTAGCTATAGCGACCAGTACTGGCAGCCTATCAGGAGAGATAGAACATGTCTGTAGCTAAGATGACCCGAGGAGCTAATGCAGTCAATACAAAAGGGGTATCAGTAGGACACTGTTAATGGACACATATTGCAAAGTGACTTGTTTTTGCAAGATCTTTAACATTAAAAGCAGCGAACCTTGTAGTGAGACAACTCCTCTAAGTTTTATATTTGTGCATATTTCCTTATTAGTTGCTTTACAGGTGGCCGGTTTTGCAAAAAACATGATGAATACCAACAAGTTTTTTGTTTTTTGCCGACTTCGAGCTTCCTTAAACCATACATCCATCATGGCGTCTTTGGATACAACGATATATTGATCACCATGACATATCTGCATAAGGCAAATTAGTGTTTTAGGTTCGGTGGTCCCTCACACGCTGGATTACATTCAGGTATCGTTTTTTTTTTTGGGATGTGCCGGAGACAGAACAAAAGACATATTGCAAGGTAGCTGAAATGATGAAAGAGAGAAAAGGCTGCAATAGACATGGAGATGCCTGGGGCATTTATCTTAGAAACAAGTTATCACATTCAAGATGTCAAAATTGACTAAATCTACACAAGCCGAGCAGTGTATTATTTATAAGATGAAAAGCAGAACTAGGGCTGTTGACATTATTTCAAGATCAGTCCTATCTATATCAGAAAATAACACGTCCATGGAGGAAAGGTAACGAGATGAAAGAGACATAATTGCAAGTGAAAAATTAGCAGGAAAATGTGAAATTACAGTATGTCTTTTATGAGATGGCTCGGAGCAATATGCTGGATTTGGTTAAATTTAGATGTAATTTCCAAGACGGTGTGTTCTGTGCAGACACATCAAATCACATTACACCTCATGAGTGTATACCTAGGAGCAGTCTAGTTTTTGGACCTAGCAAAACCTGTGGCGTATTTAAAGGGGTTGTCTCGCTACAAGGATTGCGGCTTTTATGTTAAAGATCTTGCAAAGACAAGTCACTTTGCAATATGAGTCTATTAACAGTGTCCTACCTATTCTGAGATATCCCCTCTTGAATGGGCTGCAACAGCTCCTCAGGTTGCTATAGCTACAGACCTGTTTGATCTCACCTCATTGACTGCCAGCACTGGTCGCTATAGCTACAGACCTGGTGTTCTCAGCAGCTCATCACTGCAGATCAGTAGAGGCAGTGTTCGGGAAAATACTTTGGGAAAGTATTTTAAATACAAATACTAAATACTTTCATCCCGAAGTATTTTAAATACAAATACTAAATACTACTTCAAAAGTATTTTCCAAATACTAAAATTCTTTAAAAATGTAAACAAAAAAATTTAATAAAAACAAAAAATGGATCTGAGGTCCTTTAGCCCACTAGGATTAGCATCTACCCTGCAGATAAGTCAGGATTCATTGTGTCCGACTCCTATAGAAGATGTCTGTCACATGGAGGAGAGGATGCTACAGTAAAGAGAAACATACAGGTACCTTCCTTTTAGTTACTATGCCTATTAATGTCAGGCATTTGCGGATATTAATTTAGTTTCAGTAACTCCATGTGCTTCACATTAATAGCAGTTAACCCCATCATGTCCCTCATATTAACCCCTGTGTGCCTTATATAAGGGTTACTAATATGTGAGACACGTGGGGGTACTAATAAAGGACCTTAATTATGAAGATACCTAATTATTACCTCCATGTCTCTCACATATCAGTAACTCTTAGGCCGTGTTCACACGGCTTATTCCCGACGGATTTGTGAGCCGGATTGCGCTCACAAATCCGCCGTGAATAAGGGGCGGGACTGGGGCGGGGCCGGAGCGCGGCGGGGGTGCCGCTCCCCGGCCCCATAGACAATGCATTGTTTACGGCACGTCCGCGCCGTAAATAATGTGCATGTCACTTTCTCCCCCCGCGGCGGATTCACTGAGCGGGGAGGAGCGATGGAATCCACTGTTCTCTATGAGAGCAGTGGATTACCGTAATGACTCCGACGGATTGGCGCCGTACTGAAGCGCAAATCCGGCGCGGAGTACGCCGCCAATCCACGGACAAATAAGGCGTGTGAACGAGGCCTTATTTGAGGCACACGGGGGTTAATGTGAGGGACATGATGGCGTTAACTGCTATTACTATGAGGCACATGGAGTTACTAAGCTGTAATGCACATAACCAGGCTTTTTATCTGCAATGGTGGATTTCCCCCCCTCGGCTTTTACCGGAGACAATACGTTTTCCCAGTTTTTTGTGGTAAAATTAGGGACCTCGGCTTATATCCGAGTCGGCTTATACTCGAGTATATACGGTAATTTTACGGAATGGATTACGCGATTGGGATGATTAAAATATAAAAATAAATCCCGCTTCACTACAAGGCGGACTTGCGCTGCTGGAACGCGCTGGAATTTTCCCTCCTCTCGTCGCACCTCGCACGAGATACGAGAAATGAGAGTGATGACGTGACTCGTGCTGTTGTTTTTTTTTTTTAAGTGCGGTGAGGCGGGTTATTTAAATTACAACATTTGTTTTGAATTTAGAAAGTAATTAAAATACTTAAAATACTTCCTAAAAGTATTTTAAATACAAATACAAAATACTGAATAAAAAAAGGATTTTGATTACAAAATACAAATACCTGACAAGTATTTTAAATACTATTTTAATTACTTGTATTTTACATAGTCCCGAACACTGAGTAGAAGCCAGTAAACACGCCCATAAATTCAAAAATGAAACTGAGAAAACACTACTAAGGTAAGATGAATCGTTGTAGTGAGACAACCCCTTTAAAGTAGGGGATAGGTTTATAGGAATCTAGATGTTGTCGGGATAGACCTGGACGATCTTGCCTTGGAGAATGTTGACAATATTGGACACTAACATGGATGATCTAAAGGCAATCTCAACTCTACACGCCTTTACTGGTGCTCTCCTCAAGGAGACATGTTCCCCTTTCTGAGCCACACATTGCCTCCAACCCAGCCAAGCCAGTATCGCTCTGCTCTACACTGATGAGGGGCAAAAACCCCGAAACGGCTGTATGTAGATGGGTGATGCTGGCTTGGCTAATATCCCTTTTGCTTCTTAAAGATTTGGTGAATCAGAAGCAAATTGAGGATTTGTTACATCCAATAGAGGGCGCATGAGCTTTTCAGCTCCTTTCCCACAATGCCTTGTGATATAAGGAGGGCTGTGGAGTCGGCAAGCCAAAGCCCCGACTCCTCAATTTCCCAAACCTCCGACTCCTGACACCTAACTCCTGACTCCGACTTCTGACTCCTGACTTCCTCATACATGGCGCATGTTTAAGTGATAACTTTACTGTAGTAAAATGGTAACATCCGGCTGTTTATCACCTTATGATACAATAATCAAGCTAATTAGATAGAACAGACACTGACAAGCAAAAGGGTAACAATGTTTTGATCTTTTGAATGTGAAGAAGAGACTTGGGATCAGATGTTGGTCAATATATGCTTGAATCTGATTCAGAGCCCAGAAGGATTAAGTCAGTGCTTAAAAGCAAAGGCAGATTTCCCAAATACTGACAAAATTATTATTATTAACTTTTTGATTTTTAGGAGCAAAACATTAACTATGCATTTTCATGACAAGATTCTGCAGAACTAAGCAGATGCTAAATACTTGCAAGTCACATTGATGTATAAGATCGGTAAGATGACCGTATAGAAAATTGCTCTTTGCACTGCATGAAACTAACTGGACCAACTTATTATATATTTTGGGAGTCAGAGTCAGTCCATTTTATGACGAATCCAACTCCTGCAAAATAGGCACCGACTCCACAACTCCGACTGCACAGCCCTGGTTATAAGGATGATCTAAGTGATACAAAGGGAGACATGTATGAAGGAAGCGCGTCAAAGTGAATTGTCGAGTTTCATTTCCAATGTATAATGCGCCTGATGTATGAAACTGGTTTTTGTGTGTGTTTGGCGCATTACGAAACTTAGGCGCATTAGTACTGCCCCAAACATGTATAAAGGCCATAGATAGGCTGGAAATAAGAGAAGTCATTAGAATAGCATGTCAGAAACTATGAGACTGATCCTGCTTGGTGGACCACAGGTCCCAGCAATACCTGTGCTGTGCTGGCTCCTGCTGTATGTGGAATAAAGGGTGAGAGCAGCAAAAATACATTTCAAATTTAATGCAGTAAAAATTACAAATTGCAAAATCTTAAAATCATCATCAGTGGATTTTAGATTCTTTTAATTTTACATACATTTTATAGGAGATATTTTTATATTTTTGGGATATTATTTATTTTATATTATTTTTATATGATAACTTTTTCAATTAAATTTAAATAATGTAATTTTACACAGTTTGATATTTATTATAAATCACTTTTTATTATTGCTCTGGTGGAAGGTGGACATTTTTTTCCCTAACAGGAAATCCAGCTCCACTGCAACTCCTCAGGCTCAGGCAGAGCACATTGGAATAGGTCTGCCTGTCGGAGCAGTAATGCGCCTGGTTTTGCCGAACCACATTCATATATGTGTCTAATATTACGAGTGTGGTGCGACGCCCCCAGAACACCCCTCATGTTAGGTGCATTAGAAAGTGTTGAGTCTTACGAACGATGCACCTAACACATTTATTAGGTGCATTAGGCATCGTAGCCGCTCATTTAGGCGCATTTTACACCAGAAAAGGGTGGAAAACCCAATCATACAGGTCTCCCAAAATACTCAACATGCCATGGCATCCTATTGTGCCACTCAGAGAGGTTTTCTTATCACATTGATTGGCATTCAATATGTACTGTAGGTAAAGGAAAATAAAGACTATTACCAATTACACTGCTGTTCTAATTCACTTTATTTCATAAAGACTATTACCAATTACATTGCTTTTCTAATTTCACTTTATTCCATAGCTAGAGCAGTTATTATCTCCTACTTGTGTACAAAAGCTTCCCTTGATTACCAACCATCTCCCTCTGCCCTATCAGCCCTGGCCAGGCTGGTGACGCCAATCCCTGCTGTGTCTTATCAGCTGCACAGGAGCTTGTTTATGTTAATGACAAACTGTAGAGCTCTGTAACTTTGTGCCCTGCTGTTAAAATCCTTCACTCTCAATGTGCTTCTAGCAGGCTCAGCTAGGAATGGCAGAGCTAATATGTCAGTCACTGCTGTAGAACTATCCACAGCCTCAGCAGGAAGTAGGATCCTGAAGCTGTAGAACCACCCCCAGCCTGAACAGGAAGTAGAAGCCTGAAGCTGTAGTCCTGCCCACAGCCTGAACAGGAAGTGGGAGGTTAGGGCTGTAGAACCACCCCTAGCCTGATCAGGAAGTAGAAGCATGAAGCTGTAGTCCTGCCCACAGCTGGAACAGGAAGTAGAAGCATGAAGCTGTAGTCACAGGAAGTAGAAGCATGAAGCTGTAGTCCTGCCCACAGCCTGAACAGGAAGTAGGAGGTTCTGGCTGTAGAACCACCCACAGCTTGAACAGGAAGTAGGAGCCTGAGGCTGTAGAATCATCCACAGCCTGAGCAGGAAGGGGGAGCAGGCTCTGAGAAACAGCATGATGAGAAAACCCCTTACAGCTGTCAAAAAGTTTCAGAAACCTACAATGTCAAAACTACAAGAGTGGTTTGGATAGGTGACATTTTCCATTTGGATGGCTATTCTTTTTAGAGGGGCTCGGTAAAAACAAAATGTACAGATAAGTATGTTTTTTTTTTTTTTTTAAACTCAGCAGAGCCCTATGTGGTTTGACAACTTACCTTTGATATTACAAAGAACATCAGGTACATGACAAACTTGACTCCACTTAATCTGTGTAATAACAACTTAATTTATTAAAATAAAGCTTAAACACGTCTTAAAGGGGATCTCTGCTTTGGACAATCTGTACCTGTAAAAAGGGTCCTGCGACAATAAGGTGATCAGAAATTGCCCCGCTGTTGAAATAGCCAGCAGCAGATGCTTGTTTGCCCTGCAGCGCCAGCACAGGAGAAATAAAGCATTGCACAGAGCCTATACCAATCAAGGGACTGTCTGTGTAATGGAGGACAGGACAGGTCCTCCAGAACGAGAGACCCTCTTTGTAAACACTTCCCACTCTGGCCAGAGATGAGGATCCTAAGTAAAGGACTCTCCTCTATCAAACCAGAATTCACTAATAGGGTGAAGCTGGGATTTTTAAAGTGGACAAGGGTTGTTACTACGGGCACTTTTCAGAGCCTTAGATCAGCTCGTAGATTGCTGCGAGCCGACCGTCTCAGAGAATGGGGAGTCCGTTCTGTCCATTCATTTTTATGGGAGCCTTGAGTATAGCATACATACTGATATTCTGCTGCAGAGATCCAAAGGCATGCCTGCTTTTACACCTCTATTTTGTACCATCTACATATACCCAAACTCCACTGTGGTCCATGCATACACATATTTAATTAGTATTAAACACTTTGACATTTTTTATATTTGTTTCTCTTCTTGCAACCTCCCAACTCTTAGTGTATTTTGAGGGAGTTCAGATTGAATGGTTACTACTTGACTTCATGTCTGGGTGATCTTTTGAATGCTTGTAGCTACATGAACAACCTCTCAGGAAGTCTTATTTGCTATAGGAGGGACTACCTCTTCATCTCATACAGGCTTGTATAAGGTTCATTCCTCTCAGGTTGGAGAAAGCATGAGAAGAATCCTTTTGTTGCTGAGTTGGCATCGATAACAAAATTCAATCTGTCCGCAGCCACCCCTAGGGGGAGCTCAGGAGCCTACTGTATACTGTTTCTACACAAAATAGTGTTATTGCACAGTATGAATGTACGCAACAGATGGTGGTTTAAACTAGAAACCAACGCTGCTCCCCGCTTATCAAAAAGTAATTAATCAGATGAGGAATAAAATATAACTTTTAATAATGCCTGGATAAAAAGGTAGCCATAAACTACCCAAAAAATGCAAAAAACATACTAATAAAAAAGCGTGTCTGACCCTAGATTGCCCTATAACTACTCCACAAACCCTAGCCTAATAATACGGGATATGCGCCCCAAAAAGGGCGATCCCGTCCGGAACCTAATACCTAAGATAATAGCCCTAAAAAATCCCTAATGAGTATGAATGTATACAGGTCCTTTACTCCCCCTAGTGTTGGCCGCATGCAGAAATAATTGTATAATTTCACTCTATAGCAGTGCGGTGGATTTGGTGCTCTGTACCAGACAGAAATGTAGCTCTAACCATTATAATGATAAATTAGTAATTCAACCCACAAATAATATTATACCCTCCAGTTGCGTGTAAAGTGTGACCTGAGGAAGTCTTATTTGCTATTGGAGGGACTACCTCTCCATCTCATACAGGCTTGTTTTAGGTTCAGCCCTTGAATGATTGCAGCATGACCTCAGTCTTATTTGCTATTGGAGGGACTACCTCTCCATCTCATACAGGCTTGTTTTAGGTTAAGCCCTTGAATGATTGCAGCATGACCTCAGGAAATCTTATTTGCTATAGACTACTTCTCCATCTTATACAGCTTTGTTTTAGGTTCAGCCCCTGAGTGCTTGCAGCATGACCTCAGTCAGTAAGTCTTATTTGCTACAGACTACTTCTCCATCTCATACAGCTTTGTTTTAGGTTCAGGCCTCAAATGCTTGCAGCTACACGAAGAGCAAGATCTCAGGAAGTGTTATTTGCTATAAGAGAGACTACCTCTCCATTTCACACAGGCTTGTTTTAGGTTCTGCTCTCTTAGGTTGGAGGAAGCATGAGAAGGGTCCTTTTGTTGTCAAGTTGGCATCAATAATAAAATTCTATCTTTCTGCAGCCACCCCTAGGGGGAGCTCAGGAGCTTACTGTACACTGTTTCTACACAAAATAGTGTTATTGCACAGTCTGCAGAAAGGTCCTCAGCTCCCCCAAATGTTGGCTGCATGCAGAAATAATTTTGTAATTTAGCTATATAGCAATGTGGTGGATTTGGAGCTCTGTACCAGAAAACAATGTAGCTTTTACCATAATAATGATAATAAATTAGAAATTCAATCCACAATTCACACCTAATTTTACACCTTTTAGTTACTGTGCATGTACAATGTGATTTCAGGAGGTGTTATTTTTGAGGGTGTTCAGGTTGAGTGGTCACTACTTCACTTCATGTCTGGGTGACCACCATTCAAATGCTTGTAGCTATGTGAACAGCGTGATCTCAGGTCTTATTCGATACAAGAGGGACTACCTCTCTATCTCACACAGGCTTATTTTAGGTTAGGCTCTTTCAAGTTGGAGGAAGCATATTGTGGAGATGGTACCAATAATGAAATTCTATTATCCCCAGCCACTTCTAGATGGAGCTCAGCTGCTTACTGTTCACCATTTGTTCACACAATCCAATTATAACACAGTATGCAGAATGTTCCTTAGCTCCCCCTAGTGTTGGCTTCATGCAGACATCATTTTTTAATGTAAGTCTGTAGCAATGTGGGGGGGATTTGGAGCTCCTCTGTATCACAATCACTGACGGTAACCAGACCGTAATAAAGATATATTATGAACTGAATATGCATAGAATCTTTTAAAGGGTATAAAGGAGAAAATTTCGTACAGGAAGCCTGTCATCAGCCTACAGACACCTGCAGCCAAATCAATAATTTGCAGCAATATACATTCTTGCAGGTTGGACAAAAACCATAGAAACCAATCTGAGCTGTGTCCCAATGTGTTATTATGCTGGTGCTTCTCCTGTACTGTATCATTATGTCGCAATAATTATAACTTGTACAAACAAAATCAGCAAATCTTTGTAAATTAACAGTAATTATCACCTTTGGAGGGTTTGGTTCTCGGGTGCATGTACAATTTTGTTGATTTTGTGTAAAGTTTGCTTATGCAAAGCTCAAAATGACCTTTCAGGACTGAGGATCATAGAGGCCCAAATAAAATAGTGCACAAGTTGGGTAGTGTAGTAGTGCAATGACATATGACTAGACTCAGACTGGCCCATGGGGGAATAGGAAAACCCCTCGGTGGGCCTCTGAGCTTGGTGGGCCCTTTAACATGTTGGATTAAAATTTATAGGACATTGGACTGGAAGTGTAGCCAGAATAGAAGTTCTACTGGACTGGTAAATTAAACCCTAAAAACTTATAAACAACCCTAATATTAAGTTAGGGTAGGGGTTATGACTACTGTTATGGAGAGGGATAGGGTTAGGCATAGGTTTAAGGAAATAATTTGGTTTGAGCTTTCCTGAACCCAAAATGTTTTAACAAGTTCGATTGAACATGAATCTATAAGAGTCCCTATCTCCCCTGACTTCAACTACTGAAGGAGAGTCCGGAGGCCGCCATACACATTATTTGGTGTAGAAATGAATGGGTCCAACCAACATTTATCTAATTGTTTGGCCAGCTTAAAGGGGTTGTCTCGCTACAAAGAATAGCTTTCAAAATGTAGGGAACACTAAATGAAGATCTTTTCCAAAAATATTGCATTGTTCATCTTTTTTTGTTAAGGAGCTACAAGTGATTTTATCATATTCTGTGCTCTCTCTTGTTCCCCACGGGCCCGACCTTTATACTCCCCCCCCCCCTGCTGTTTGTTCTGTCTAATAGCAGGGAGTGAAGTCATCACACAGGTCATGGCCAGCAGTGAGAGCTTGTGTGTTATCTGATCTTTCAGACAAAAGACAGTAATTACTACTGTTTACATTAGCTCAGAAGCTTCTCCGTACCTCAGAGAAGGTTATTTATTTAATCTAGACTGATAGACAGAGAAGTCTGAATACACTGAGCTCATATGCTAATTACAGACATCTTGACCAGGAAGTGACAGAGCAAAGCAGCATTATTTCATTCATGCATCCTATGAAACTTTGAGATGAGACAACCCCTTTAAGACTGGTCCTGGATATTGTGTTAAACTTGTAATGTCAAAACAAGCCAATGACTGTTGAATGATCCCATTTTTAGCAAAGCTGTTTCCTTCTGTTTATAGCTCTTTTATCACATAAATCATCGTCCAGGGTGACATAGAGTATATGAATAGGGCTGTGTCTTTTTTATTTGGCGTGCTTTGAGCCAAACAATCTGTGGTAGTCCTGTCCTATAGATGTATGAACCGTTGTATGCCAAACACAACACTCTTGAATGCGCCAAAGATGGGCGGGAGGGGGTCGCACCAGAATTGTACGATATGCCAAAAATGTGCCAAAGTTTAGTGCCAAACTGTTGTACAAGTGTTGTGGATGGGAACAAAGGTTATATATGTGTGCGATCCTTTGTGTCTCCATTTTAATGTATTAGTTAATGTATTAGTTAATATATACCTCACATACCTATGTAATACAGCATGTAAAAGCTGTATGTATATCTTTTGTCATTAATGTGTTAACAAAATGGCCGCCTGTAATAGTTTGTAGAGACATTCACCGTGTAATCCAAGATGGTACTTTTTCTGAAGTTAAACCCTGTGTCCAAACATTCCTGAGCTGTGAGGAGTGGTCCATAGATAAGGACGTGCCAATAGACCCTCACAGCCAGGTACATGTGATGCTTCTTATCTACTAATTTGCAAAAGTATAAAAAAAAGCTGCCATTTTGTGAATAAAGCAGAAAGCACTTTCACAGCAACAGGGCATGTTGTGATTTGTTTTCTCGGTGCACCCTTTGTTATTTTTAAGCTAATTTGAGCTAAATTGATTATACTTCCATATCACACGTCCATTCCAGTTTCAACTCGGCATGGCTAAGAGACCAATCTTGGCGCATACACTCTATGGGCAACATGTATGAAAACTGTTTAGGTCTAAAACTCATTTTTTTGCCCATAGTAACCTATGGGCTAACAATGTGAGTTTTAGACCTAAACAGTTTTCTTACATGTGGTCCTATGTGCCAATGTATGATGCACAGATTGTGAGACATTCTCATACATACTATTAAAACATAAGTAGAGCTGGTGAGTTGGCGCCAGGTTCATACATGTCGCCCTAAATATTTCTCACATCCTCTACAGTTGTCAGTTCCTCATTGTGTCCATCACCGACCCAACATCAATAAAAGCTAAAATATACCGACAAGTGGATCTTAGGCTCTGTCTCCACGGCACAGAAAAACGTCCGTTTTTTCAGCGGTTTTTGTTTTCTAAAAACGCTGGAAAAACGACTGTAATCATCTCCCATAGACTCTAATGTAAAAACCCTCCTGCTGTCTACACTGAGCTTCTTTTTTCGGCTCGTCTTTTTCACTGGTCGTATTTTGCAACATGCTCTAAAAAACGTCAGAGCAGAAAATTTACTACAGGAGTCTATGGAAAGCGCCAGACGTCTTTTGGCGCGTTTTCGCAGCGTTTTTTGCCGCGATTTTTCAATGAAAACCCTCCCAGGAGACCCAAGTCCCACCTATAGTGGGTGTAACAAAGTTATTCATTATCAAATCTGCATACTAGTGTCTGATGAGTCCTTTTTTGTACCTTTTGTAATCAAATGATTATGCTTTGGTCGCTAACGATTTTTGCGCAATTAAGATTTTCTTCGCTAAAAATACGTTATTTACAGATTTTGGCGTCAGAATCTGTTTTTTTTTACAGATTTTGATGCTAAAATCCTTTTCTAAACATATTTTATTGCTAATAAAGTTATCTTGCTACTGATGATGAAAATACGTTTTTACGGATTTTGGCGCCAGAATAAGTTTTTTTAAGGATTTTGGCACCAGAATCCATTTTTTACGTTTTTTGGCACTAAAATAATTTTTTTTACAGATTTTGGCGCTAATAACGCTGTCTCGCCGCTGACGCCAAAAATACGTTTTTTTACGGATTTTGGCGCAAGAATCCGTTTTTTTACATTTTTGGGCACTAAAATAATTTTTTTTACAGATTTTGGCGCCAATAACGTTATCTCGCCTCTGACGCCAAAAATAAGTTTTTTTCGGATTTTGGCGCAAAAATACGTTTTTTTACGTTTTTTGACACTAAAATCATTTTTTTACTGATTTTGGCACTAATAACGTTATCTCGCTTCTGCGGCAAAAATACGTTTTTTACGCATTTTGGCGCAAAAATCCGTTTTTTTACGTTTTTTGGCACTAAAATAATTTTTTTTACAGATTTTAGCGCCAATAACGTTACCTCGCCTCTGACGCTAAAAATACGTTTTTTTACGGATTTTTGCGCAAAAATACGTTTTTTGACACTAAAATTATTTTTTTTACTGATTTTGGCGCTAATAACGTTATCTCGCTTCTGACGCCAAAAATACGGTTTTTACACATTTTGGCGCAAAAATCCGTTTTTTTACCTTTTTTGCCACTAAAATAAATTTTTTTTACAGATTTTAGCGCCAATAACGTTATCTCGCCTCTGACGCCAAAAATACGTTTTTTTTTATGGATTTTGGCGCAAAAATACGTTTTTTTTATGTTTTTTGACACTAAAATTATTTTTTTTTACTGATTTTAGCGCTACTAACGTAATCTCGCTTCTGACGCCAAAATACGTTTTTTACGGATTTTGGCGCAAAAATCCGTTTTTTTACGTTTTTTTTAACACTAAAATAATTTTTTTTACTGATTTTGGCGCTAATAACGTTATCTCCCTTCTGACGCCAAAAATACGTTTTTTACGGATTTTGCCGCAAGAATCCATTTTTTATGGCTTTTGGGGCAAAAATCCGTATCTTTACAGATTTTGGCGCTAATAAAGTGATCTAGCTTTTGACGCAAATAAATACATTTTTTTACGGATTTCGGCGCCAGAATCCGATTTTTGACGGGTTTGGGGGCTTAGTTCAATATCTTTAAAAATTTTGGCGCTAATAAACTGATCTCGCTTCTGACACTAAAAATATATTTTTTTTACGGAATTTGGCGCAATAATGCGTTTTTTGGGAGTTTGGCACTAAAATCCTTTTCTTTACAGATTTTGATGCTAATACAGTTATCTTGCTGTATGGAAAGATAATGTGTTTTTTTTGTGGATTTTGGTGCAAGAATCTGGTACAAAATTTAACAAAGCAGTAGCACGCAGCAGCAGCACACAAAGGACAATGTGCTCACAATGGCTACAGTGATCTAAAGGAAATGACTACTTAACATGTTAACTCCACCTGTAGGGTGTAGCTTACATCCAATGGCTTAATTTGTGCATACATTAAAAAGCAGAGCAAAGACGCTTCAAAAAAACGCTCCAAAAAATGCTCCAAAAAACGCTCCAAAAAAAGAAAAATGCGCCAAAAAACTGACGTTTTTTAACAGGCAGTGGACAGAAAACTCAGTTTCATGAACGTTTTTAATAATTCGTTTTCAGGTCGTTTTTTGTCCACTGCAGTGTAGACATAGCCTTACTGTAAGGTGAATGGCTACCCTTTTATAGAGCTCCATTTTCCAAGTTCTCCAAATCATGTACAGACATATGGCGACATGTACGAACGGGGCTGTATCAATCATCTGGCCTGCTTTGAGTCAAAAAACAGTCAAAGACCCTGTCCAACAAATGTATGAACAGATGTACGGCAAAATTTGGTGCATGTGCGCCAGACCTGATACTTTTATTCGCACCAATTCTACAAGGGCTCATCGTGCCAGATTTGTACAATTAGACACATTTATGAATGTGGCACGATAGAATGTGGCGAAAAAGTGTCGGATTATCCCCTTAAGCCGAACGCTTGAAAAGTAGTTAATGACCAGAACATTTTTTTAGTTTCAAAAGATGTAACTTTTTTTTATTTTTTCAATGACGCAGTTGGATGAGGCTTCGTTTTATTCGAGACAAGTTGTACTTTATGGGGGAATAGTTTAAGTTCACTTATAAACAATTGTAGAATTTAAAAAAAATTTTTTTTACACCGTTCACATTTCACACTTAATAACTTCTTAGATTAGTTCTACAGGTTATTACGGTCGTGTGGATACCTAATATGTGTAGGGTTTTTTTGTGTGTAATTATGCACAATTATTTTTTATTAAATATTTATTTTTATTTTATTTATTTTATTTTGTTACACTTAGTAATGTATTAGTATACTCGTATATGCTAATACATTTTAATCTGTGTCAGTCTGATACAGGCAGCAGTTGGGGCAGCACACAGTCTGCCCTGATTGCTGGCTTCTTACACAGACAGCCCTGGGGCTACTCCAGGTCCCCAGGGCTGACTACGCACCTTTTCCCCAGGCTCTTTCGGGTCACCGGGTGTTCCGATCACCCGATAAAGCAGGGAAACCCTTTGATTGCGCTGCGGTGACGATCCGCGGCAATCAAAGGGTTAAAGCTCCGGCGCTTGCAGGAGCTGTGCTGGGATCAGGGCTGTGTAGTACAGCCCCGAACTAAGAGCTGCTGCGGCGCCAGGCGCCACAAACTCCGATGTCTGCAGCGACAGCAAAAGATGTCGCAGCAGACGAACGACCTGCACCAGCTGATAGCAAAAGACAGTGGACGGTCATTAAGGAGTTAATCCAAACCAATTTCATAGTGGCGAGGCTAAGATAAATTTTGGCGCATAAGTGTGCCTTGCAACTGGACACATTTATAAAGCACTGTGAGACACTTTCATACATACTGAGAAGTAGAACTGTTGAGGCGGCGCCACTTGTCATACATGTTTGACCATAGAGTTATAAGGGTTGTCTCACTCCAAATATTAGCTTTCAGCATGTAGGGGACAGTAAATGAAGACCTTTTCCAAACAGATTGCTTTGTTTATTTATCTCTGTTGAAGAGATAAAAGTGATTTTATCAGCTCCGGGTGCACTAAGGTTTCTCTAGGTTATTGACCTGCCCTGCCCTGCTCTCCTCTGCTATTTGCCTTATCTTATAGCAGGGATGATGTCAGCACACAGAACCACTGGCAGCTAGAGAGCTTTAGTGTTAACTGATCTAACAAACAAATGAGGCTAAGTTACTTTTGTTGTTTCTCTGGACTTAGGATAAACATCTCTTACTGTCATGTCAGAGTAATTAGCAGACCTTTGTATACTTAGCTGATATGTTAATTACTGCCATAGAACCACCCACAGCCTTGACCAGGAAGAGACAGGATTCATGAATGAAAGCTGTTTTTTGCTCTGTCAAACATCGTGGTGAGAGAACTCTTTTAAAGAGAACCTGTCACATATTTTATTTCCCCCTTGCTGAGGGCAGCACAAGACCTGCTTTTTCCAGTGCTGTGTCCCTTATTCTGTAAGATGCTGGAGTTTTTGAGTATTTAGTGCTCAAATCTGCAGTTTTCAGCTGAAAAGAGTCATTTGAGGCTAGCCCCGCCCACCTCAACTGATAAACCTATTACTTTGAATAGGTAGAAACATAACCACCAGGGGGCGGGGCTAGAATTTGGTGGGCAGGGCTAACACCTGCTCATGAATAAGATTTGAGCAGTAAATGCTCTAAAACTGCTGCATCTTACAGAATAAGGGACACAGCGCTGGAAACAGCAGGTCTGACACTGGCTTGTGCTGTGCTCAGCAAGGGGGCATAAACTATGGGACAGGTTCCCTTTAAGTGATAAAGGCTCTGACTGTCTGCGGCCACCACTAGGGGGAGCTTAAGAGCATACTGCATACTGTTTATATGTTGAACTTGATGACAAAATACTAAACACCTAAGTTCTCTCTAGAGGTGACTGCAGGAAGCTAAAATTTCAACATTTAAAGGGGTCTCTGGGACGGGATATTTTTATTTGTTATAGGGCTCACAAATGTATTATATTAAACTTTGTAACTCATGCTTATTAAAAATTATTTACTTGTTCTGCTATACAAAACCAGGCAAACAGTCTTGTCTTCCCCTCCCCAATATTCTCTGCAAACCATGTGACGTTCATTGTTCACATGGCCTCACTGAATGTTACATCACATTCAGTGGGTGTTCTTTGAAGCCAGACTCAGCTCATGGACACTCCCCTGTAGTGCACATGACCTGAGCAGAGAACGATCTGGCTCCATTCACTCTTGCCAGCCTTTAGTTTGCAAGTGAATAGATAGAAGTAATTATATTTGCGTAATTACAGAGGAGGGGAACTTTTTATCTCTCAGTCCTGCTGGCAGAACTTAGTAATGGAAGCAGAGGACAGCAGTTCAGAGCTGGGGGGTTGTGTACTGCAATCATGAAAATGATGACTGCAGCTCTGTACAGTTTACTCAGTTACTCATGAGTCCTAACTAATATCATTATCATGACAGCAAGTACAGAGCTGGGGGGGATTACAGACTAATGTCAAAATATAGACCCTAGCAGTGATAACTGTGGAGGGAATTCCTAGAGTGTAATGCAGTCTGGGATTTGTAGGAAAGAGCTGCTGGAGAATTACTGATACTTTTACAAGTTTCACTGCATACTTAAAAAAAACCCTGATACTAAGCTCCTGGTACTCGGCCACTGAAGCTCCAAAGCTCACCATGATTTGCTCCTCTTTCCTTTTGGGTTCTCATCTGAAAAAAAAGAAGAGGCTTGTGCTCCATTCATCCACTATGGAGCGCAAAACTTTTCTAAACCCAAAAGTGTTGAGCATTAGTTCTGGGGAGCTTCATCAGCAACAGAAAACGGGTGCAGCCTCGTTCGTACATTTACTAAAAGTCCATTAGTTATAAAAATATAAAAATAATAATAGAACATTAATAATAATTTGTTAAAATAGCCCTGCTCACGGCCAAGGTTATATATTTATGAGTTGAAAACATTACAAATGTGACATGTAATCTGTGGCAAACCTGACAACAAGTGTCCAATTCCCCTGCAGCGCCCCCGCAGGAGAAATGAAGCATTACAAGACACCTATTAAGATTTTGTTGTTTATGTATCGCCTGGACATGTCAGGTCCTCCTGAGAGAAAAGCTCATTGTGGCTGTTTCATGGAGACCCCAAATATAGGGCCCCTTCTATTTCCTTTCATTGCCCTATTAGGGTCTTTGAAAATTGATTTTTCTCAATCAACCACTTCAATTTCGTCTGCCAAATCCCCAGACTCTCCCAGTTACATGACACTTGTCTATCTGTGTCCTCGGTGGAGGATGCAGAACTCATTACAGCCGATGAGAGGAGCAGACACGACAAAGCAGAACAAGGCGAAACGCGTCGTCACCTGTTTGTTCCTCTGGATCCCGCGCACCATTCACTGTAACCTGTTGTGTTTTTTCGTCTATTTTGATGGCTAATTAGTTTTTTTTTTTTCTCCAGCCACAGATAGCAGCAGGGAGATAAGCTGTTAGATAAATAGTAATAACCAGCTTTGGGGAAAGCCCCTTTTCGGGGTCGCATTTTAAGCAAAACCCTTGCTCGTATTGGGAATTAATTGTGTTTTTCCCAAAATCTTCCCCGAGATATATTAAAATTGATTACATTCTCCCCACAATAGAGAAGCAGGACGAGGCGTCTGCCATTGATTATTTCGGGGGGTTCCCCGGAAAACCCCAGGCAACCTGTTACCCCCAGCTGTGAGGAGCACACACCCCCACCGTGTAAACCCAATGGGGGCCCCCACACACAATCCAGGAGGCTGGAGCTCCACAGCACATACATGATATACAGTACACAGCTCTCATACAACCACAGCACATACATGATATACAGTACACAGCTCTCATACAACCCACAGCACAAACATTATATACAGACAAAAGTCTCATAAAAACCCCAACGCACTTTCATGTTATACAGTACAACCCTTCTCATACAACCCACAGCAAAATTAAAAAGATATACGGGAACCTCTCATAAAACCCCAAAAAAAAACATACATGATAAATAAAAACAGTTTCTCATAAAACCCACAGCACATACATGATATACAGTACACAGCTTTCATACAAACCACAGCACAAACTTTTAAATACATTTCACAGCCCCAATAAAACCAAAACACATCCCTGATATTACAGTAAAGCTCTCATACAACCCCCACACAAACTTATTACATACACAGCTTTTCATAAAACCCACGCACTTACATATAAAACAGTACAAAACCCCTTCTTTCCCAAACCCACAGCAAAATACATGATTTTTTCAGTACACACTCTCAAAACCCCCCAACAGAACATACATTTTAAAAAATAACAGCTCTCATAAAACCCCAACACAATCCCGTTATACAGACAAAAGCTCTAAAACCCACAGCCAAACATTAAAATACAGAAACACAGTCTCATACAACCACGCACATCCCCAAAATTACAGTAAACAGCTCTCAAACAACCCACAGCACAAACATTATATACAGTACACAGCTCTATACAACCCACAGCAATACAGGGATATACATTTACCAGTCTCACAAAACCCCAAACACCTTTACATGGTTTTCGTACAAAGCTTCACAAAATCCACAACATTCCCATGGTATCCCGTACACAGCTCTCATAAAACCCCAACGGGCAAAAAAATTTTTATATACAAAACACACTTTCAACAACCCACTCCACTTTAAGATTAAAATTAAAACAGCTCTCATACAACCCACAGCACATACAGATATAAAGTAACAACTCAAAAAACCCACAGACAAACATTATATACAGTCCAAAAGCTTTCACAAAACCCCACTCACATACATGAAATACAGTACCCCGCTCTCATACAACCCCCTTTTCCTTACTTGAAATACATTTAACACTCTCTTTAAAAACCCACAGACAAACATTATTTTCATTTCACAGTTTTTCACAAAACCCCAAAACACAACATGATATACATTACCGCTCTCATAAAACCCCCACAGACATACATGAATACAGTACACAACTCATAAAACCCCAACAGCACATCAGATTACATACCCAGCTCTCATACCCCCCCACAGCACAAACATGAAAATACAGTAAAAGCTTTTTAAATAAAACCCATCACATACATGATATACAGTACACAGCTCTCATACAGCCCAAAGCAAAATACAGGGGAATATCGGTACACGCTCCCCATACAACCCACAGCACATACATGATATACAGTACACAGCTCTCATACAACCCACAGCACATACATGATATACAGTACACAGCTCTCACACAACCCACAGCACATACATGATATACAGTACACAGCTCTTTAAAACCCCAAGCACATACGGGATATACAGAAACACGCTCTCATCCCAACCCCCAAAGCACAAAAATGATTTTACAGTCACAGCTCTCACAAAACCCCCCGCATTTAACATGATATACATTCACAGCGCTCATAAAACCCACACCCAAAATAAAAGATATACAGTACCCACTCTCATACAACCCAAGCACTTACATTTATACATTAACACCCTCCTTTTCCCAACCCACAAGCACATACTGATATACAGTACACAGTTCCCAACAACCCACGGGCACATACATGATATCCCTACCCCTGCTCCTTTAAAACCCCAACAGCACATAAATTTTATACAGAAACCAGCCTCAAAACCAAACCCCAAAGGGCCCCATACATGATATACGTACACAGCTTTTCATACAACCCCACACTTTAACTTTGAAAACCACACACAGCCTCATAAAACCCCACACATAAATAAAATTCATTTTCCACAGCTTCCACAACCCAGCACAAACATTATATACAGCCCCAGCCCTCACAAAACCCCAAACAGCCCATACTTGATATACAGTTTTCTCTATAAACAAAAAAAAACCCACAGCACTTTACATGATAAAACAGTACCAACAGCTCTCACAAAACCCCACAAAACAAACATTAAATCCCGTACACAGCTCTCACACAACCCCGCACTTTACATGATATACATTTTCAAGCTCTCACACAACCCCACACATACTTTGTTTATACATTTTAAACAGCTCTCATACAACCCACAGCACATACATGTTAACATTTACACAGCTCTCTCAACCCACACCCCACATACATATATACAGTTTCTCATAAAACCCCACGCAATACATGAAAATACAGTAACAGCTCTAAAAAAACCCACACACATACATGATAAACATTACACAGCTCCCCATAACAACCCAAAAACCCAATAAAATGTTATACAGTAAAACAGTCTCACTCAACCCACAGCAAATACTTTATATCGTACACGCTCTCATAAACCCACAGCACATACATGATTTACGGACCCCAGCTCTCAAAAAAACCCACCAAAACACATACATAAAATACAGTATACAGCCCTAAACAAACCCACAGAAACATAAATGAAATACAGTAACAGCTCCCCATAAAACCCCACACAATACATGATAACAGTTTTCAGCTCTCAAACAACCCCCCAGACATACAATGAAATACAGTACACAGCTCTCACAAAACCCCAAAGAAATTTCATGAAAAACATTTACAGCTCTCACACAACCCACAGCACATACATGATATACAGTACACAGCTCTCATACAACCCACAGCACATACATGATATACAGTACACAGCTCTCACACAACCCCAAACACCCACTTAAAAGAAAAATACAGTACACAGCTCTCATAAAAAACCCACAGTTTCATACATGCTAAAAACATAACACCCTCATACAACCCACAGCACATACATGATATACAGTACACAGCTCTCATACAACCCACAGCACATACATGATATACAGTACACAGCTCTCATACAACCCACAGCACATACATGATATACAGTACACACCCAAATCTCCCAAAACCCCACAGCACTTTACATGATTAACAGTACACGGCTCTAAATTTTAAAACCCCACACAAAATCCCATGATTTTCCCGAACCCAGCTCTAATACACCCACAGCCCCATACATGATATACATTTACACACCCTTTTCAAAAAAACCCACAGCACATACAGGATATACTGTATACAGCTCTAATAAACCCACAGCACTTTCATGTTTTTCTTTTAAACGCTACATACAACCCACAGCACATCCCATGAATAAAAGTATACAGCTCTCATACAACCCCCACAGAAACATACTTGTTTTTCAGTCCCACACCTCCACACCCCCCATCCCCCAAAAAAATTTTTATAAAAGTAACCAGCCCCTAAATACCACCCAAAGAAAATACATGATATACGAAATCGGCTCTCACCCCCCCCCACAGCACATAAAAATTAAATTTTACAATCCACAGCCCCAAACCAACCCCCCCAACCCCCATACATGATAAACAGTACACAGCTTTTTTTTTCCCACCCACACACATACTTTGATTTTCATATACAGCCTCATACAACCCCCCAGCACTTTCTTTGAAAACAGTACACACCTCAAAAAACCCCCACAGCACATACATATATACAGTACACAGTTTTTCATAAAACCCACAAAACTTTCATGATTTCAGTAACAGCTCTCAAAACACCCCAATGCACTTTCATGTTTATACAGTAAAAACAGCTTCAACAACCCCCCGCCCCATAAATGATATACAGTACACAGCTCTCATACAACCCACAGCACATACATGATATACAGTATACAGCTCTCATACAACCCCACGCCCCTACAGTTATAAAAGAAACAAAACTCTCATACAACCCCAAGCACATACATGATATACAGTACACAGCTCTCAAACAATCCACAGCACATACATGTTACGGGAACCGTCTCATAAAACCCACAGAACAGGATTTTGGAGTGAGGGAAAAGCCCCCGGTACTTGTTTTTCTGCCCCTTGTTTGGGGAACAGAGTTTGTAAATCCGCATATGTTCTTTTTCTGGGGTTTGGTTTTTCCCCACTGGTTATGCAGCGAGCAGCCCCCCCCTTTAATGGCCCAAATTCTTTCGGGAAATGAAAAATTTGCAAGGAACCCAACCCTAGCGATGAATAATGTACATATAATCACTGACACTGGATGCAATGATCTCTATTTCACATCTATCTATCTCATAAATGCCAACTTTTGAAACTGAAAAAGCAGGAGATTGTAGAGGGCGGGGCGCGGAGCCAGGTAGATGCCCTTATCCCCATTTAAAAACCCCCCCCCAAAACCGGGTAGGGGTCCTTACAGGCGGGTAGATACCCCCTTGTAGCCAAGTAGATCCCCCTTGTTCCAGGAAGATCCCCCCTTGTAGCCAGGTAGATGCCCCCTTGTAGCCGGGTAGATGCCCCCCTCTGTGGGCCGGTAAAGCCCGCCTGTACCAAATTAACCCAAAATTTTGTAGCCGGGTTTGATCCCCCCCCCTTTTTTAAACCCCGGAATGCCCCCTTTTGTTACCCGGGGGCAGATCCCCCAAATTGTTGCCAGGTAAAATGCCCCCTTTTTGCCAGGTAATCCCCCCTTTTTTTGTTCCCAAAGGTGGGTCCCCCCCTTTGTTACCCAGGTAGTGCCCCCCCTTTGTTAGCCAGGAAATTCCCCCCATTGTACCCAGGTAGTGCCCCCCCCATTGAAGCCGGGTATTTCCCCCCGTTGCCAGGTAAACCCCCCCATTGTGGGCCAGGTAGTGCCCCCTCTGTTGGGGTTTAACCCCCTCCCCAAATTGTAGCCAGGTAGTGCCCCCTCTTTTGGGAAAGGAAAGACCCCCCTTGGGGGTAGCCAGGTGCCCCCTTTCTCTGTTCCCAGGTAGATGCCCCCTCGTTCCAGGTATATGCCCCCCCGTTGCCGGGTTTGACCCCCCCTTTTGTAGCCGGGTTTATTTGCCCCCCTCTGTTGCCAGGTAGTGCCCCCTCTGTTGCCAGGTAGACCCCGGCCCCCTTTGAAACCAGGAAAGTGCCCCCTCTGTTCCCAAGGTAGTCCCCCCCCCAAATTTTTTAGGCATTTTTTTTCCCCTCTGTTGCCATTTTAACCCCCCCATTGTACCAGGTAAAAGCCCCCTAAAAACTAAAAAAAATAAAAAAAAAAACCCATTTTACCCACCGGGTGCTCCTGCAGCTCCGGCCCAATTTTTCCCCCGGCCGACTGAGTAGTTTTTCCAAGCGTGCAGGGGGATTTGACCGAAAGCCGCCCCGCCCACCCCCCCTGAGACGCTGATTTTGGAATTTACAGCGGGGCCCGGAACGATCCCCTCCTGCCTCCTCCCTGAAACTGCTGCGGGACGGGTGCGGCTACGGCCCCGAAACAAGTTAGTGAAACTCCCCGGGGCGGGTTTTTTTGGGGCCCCGCGCGGCCGACCAACCCCCCGGGTTAAGGGGCCCCCGACGGCGCAGATTAGCGCCCAGCGCTACTCTTGCCCCGCTTTCCCCCCCGCTGCCTGCTTGGTGGGGGAGAAATGCCAACTCTCCCCCCTGGGGGGGGGGGCGGGGGGGGGGGGGGTCCCCTTTAAGCGGGACCCCCCCCCAAAAGCGGGGATTTTGGCATGTATGATTTTTCTACCCTCATATCAAACTATCTTTCTTTCCCTATCTATTATAAAATTTTTTCCCTTCTACTATCTATCTATCTATTATCTATCTATTCATATCTTCAAACTATCTCATATCAAACTATCTATTCATACTATCTTTTCTATCTATCAAATTATCTATCTATCTAACAATTTCAAATCTATCTAAAATCTATCAAATCTATCTATCTCTATTATCTATCTTTTTTCCCAAAATTAACAATTAAATATCAATCTATCTATCTATCTATCTATCTCATATCTATCTATCTCATCTATCTATTTTCATTATTTTATTTTCTATCTCTATCTAATCTTCTTTTCCCCATATCTACTCAATCTATTATTTTATCTATCTTTTCTCATATCTATCTATCTATCTATTCATTATTTTATCAAAAATTTTCTATTAAAATTTCTTCTTCTTTCCCATATCAAATCTATCTCATATCTATTTTATCTATCTATCTATCTATCAAATCTATCTATTATCTACCCTATCTTATATCTTTTCTATCTCAATCTATCTATTTTAATCTATCTTTCTTTTCCAAATTATTACCCTATCTATTATCATCTATTCATATTTTACCCAAACTTTTTCTATTCAATCTATCAAACTAAATATTTTTATGTTTCCCATTTTAAAATCTTTTTTCCCAAAATTATCTATCTAATTTCCCCTATTTCTATCTATCTACCCTATTACCCCTTTCTATCTTTCTATCTATCCCCCAATCTATCAAATCTCATATCTTTTCTATCTCTTATCTTTCTCATATTATTACTATATATCAAATTTTATCTATACCAAAACTACCCTAGCCCCATATTATCTATCTCATATTACCCTATCTAAATATTTATCTATATTTTTCCTATCTATCTTTTTCTATCTACCCTACCCTATCTATTTTATCTATAAATTACTTCTATTCAATCTTCTATCTATCTAAAATATCTCAAATTCTATTTCATATCTTCTTCAAAAATATCTAAAAGCAATTTTCCCAAAATTTTTAAAAAATAAAAAAAAAAAAAGCGGGGAGTTTGAAGGGGGCCGGCGCGCATAGCGCCCAGCAAAAAATTTACAAGGGAACACGCCCCATCTTTTTTTTTTAAACCACGCCCCTACTAAGCCCCCACCCACCCCATCAAACCCAAAAATGGTTTTGGGAAGGGAAAGCTGGGGTAGAAAACCCTTTTTTCCCGGGGAAGTACCCCCCCCCAAACCCAGGTTGCCCCTTACGGCAGGTAGTTGTCCCCTTTGTTGCCAGGAAAGATCCCCCCCTTTTGTTGAAACCCCAGGTGGGTTTCCCCTTCATTACCAGGTAGTTGCCCCTTCATTACCCAAAGGTTTTTTTGCCCCCTTCATTACCCCATTTAGTTCCCCCCTTAAATTAGCCGGGTAGTTTCCCCCTTTGTAGCCAGGAAATTTTCCCCCCTTCCCATTAGCCAGGTATTTCCCCCCTTTCATTACCCGGGGTTGCCCCTTTGTAGCCGGGGTACCCCCCTTCATTTCCCCCCAAGGTAGTTGCCCCTTTTTTGGAAACCCAATATTTGGGCCCACCTTCATTAGCCGGGTTTTTCCCCCTTTAAATTTGGGCCAGGGAGGGGGCCCCCTTTGAAGCCCAGGGAGACCCTTTAAATTTCCCCAGGTTCCCCCCTTCATTGGGACAGTAGTTGGGCCCCCCCTTCATTACCCCGGGGTTGTTGCCCCCCCTATAGTAATAAAAATATAAAATAAAAAAAAGGGTCATTTAAACCTCCCCAGGTCCTTCCCCAGCAGGGCCCAAGCTCCTGCCCGATCTTTAAAGGCCGCACAGGGGGGATTTTGTCCCGGGCCGGCCCCGCCCAACCCCCCCGGGGGGCCGCTAAACCTGTTTTGTACAGGAACCCCGGTGGCGCTGTACATACAGGGGGGAGGGGGGGCCCCCCTTTCCCCCCCTTTTTTCCTCCTCTCCTGCACTTTTAAAGAGCCCCGTTTGCGGGGGGTGAGGGCCCGTTTGCGGCCCGTTCCACCCCGCCTGTGAGCGGGCCCGGGGCCCCAAGGTAGCGCCCCCGCGGGGGGGCCGCGGCCGGGGGAAATTGCCCTTTGCCGGGGGGGCCGGGGGGGGGGAAACCCCAATTAGCGGGACCCCCCCCCCAAAAAAAGGCGGGGGGAGTTGGCATTTTATGTCTAAAATTTTTTTTTTTAAAAAACCAACCTTTTATTTAAATTTTCTATAAGGAATTGAAATTCCCGGAATATAAAAGGGCCCCGAAAGATATTAATACATAGGACATAGTGATATTTTATGCGTTTTTTTTTGGATGTCGGGTTAATATACGGGTAATTTTGAAAGGGAAGTTTTCCCTTTTGTTTTTTTTGGGTTTCCAATTTAAGTAAAAGAAGGGGTTTAAAGGGACGTGTCCGGGAAAGGGAAAATTGGGCCCATTGCTTTTGTATTTCTATGAAATTTTAAATTCATGCCTTATAACCAGGAATGTTTTTAGAAAGGGAAGTTTTTAAAAAGGTTTGATGGATTTCCCCTTTGTGTCCATGGATCCTTTTTCCCAAATTTTGAACATGGAAAGTTTTTTAATCTTTTTTGGTTAAGAAATATGATGGCCCAAATTCTTTAAATGCAAATTGGGGCCGGGTTAAAAAAAACCCCAAAAAGGGATTTTTCAAAAAACAATGTATTTCTTATGATTGAAGGGGGGGTGGGTATTGGCCCCCGGAGGGAAAACCCACGTTAAAGGGTTTTTTTTTTTTTATTTGTTTTTGCCGTGGGAAAATTTCCCTTTTTTTTAAAACCAAATTTAAAAAAACACTGTTTACCTTTTAGTGTTTCTTTCCCCAAAAATTCCCTAAGGGAAGGGGAAGGGAAGGGGGGTTTTTTTGGGTTTTTAACCCCCAAAACGGACCGGGGGCCGGGTTTTCCGGTCGTCGCCCTGGCAGGAGGGTCTTTTGGGCGTCGTGCGGGGGGAACCCCCCCGGGAAGTTTCCCGGCCCCCCTAAACCCCCAGCCCCAGCCCCTGCAAAGACCCGGGGACCCGGGGAAAAATTTCCGTAACCCGGTGTTTTTAAACCCTTTGTTTGGGGCCCGGGATGCCCAAACGCCCGCAATAAAGGGGGTTTCCCCCTTGCCCCTGCGGGGTGATTTGAAAAACCCGGGTGCCCCCAAAGGGGGGCCCCGGGGGGTTTCCGGCGGGACAGTCAGCCCTGGGGCCCTAGGGGGGGCCCCCCCAGAGCTTTTCTATGTAAAAAACCCGGTTTTGCCGGGGCCCAAAATGGTGTGGTGTTCCCTGAATACTGCCTGTTTTCCAAAGTAAAACAAGATTATTTTGATTAGCTATATAAATATGCAAATTTATAAAAATTAAGTTTTAAAAAAAAAAAAAAAAAAAAAAAAAAAAAGATGTTTAAAACAGTTCTCCCTTCAAGGGATGTCAAAAAAATTTTTTAAAAAAAAAAATGGAAAAAAGTGAAAGGGAAAAAAAAAAATTTAAAAAAAAAAAAAAAAATTTTACAATAAAAAAAAAAATTTAGTAAAAAAATTTTTTGGTGCAAAAATTACACACCCCAAAAAAACCTTTAAAAAAAAATTTTTGGTTTCCCACGACCTTTTTAAAACCTTTTTAGATTTCTCGAAAAAAAGGTTGTTAAAGAAAAAAACCTGCCCAATTTTTTGGGCCCCCCCTTCCCTGGGGGAAGGAAACCAAGGTGTTTTAAGACCGGCTGTTTCCAGCGCTTTTGGTTCCCTTAATTCTTTTAAAGATGCTGTAGTTTTCATGTTTTTAAAAAACCTCAAATCCTCGGGTTTTCCCCCAAAGAAAAAGTCTTTCCCCAAAAAAAGCCCTTCGATTTGTCTTTTTTTTTTTTAAAAACCTGGAACTGGGGCTAACCCCGAAAAACCCTAAAACTGAAAAAACCCTTTTAAAACTTTAAATAGGTTAGAAACTTGTGAAAAAAACTTTTCAGGGGGTTTGGAGTTTGGGTTTTTGGTGGGTGGAGCAAACCCAACCGGCCCCATAAATTTAAGGTTTTAAAAAGGGTTAAATGCTTTTTAAAACGGGCTTTTTTCTAAACAGCAAAAGGGGGGCCGCGCTGGGAAAAAAGCGGGTTTTGGGAAAAGGGGGCTTGTGCTGTCCTCAGCAAGGGGGGGGGCTTTAAAAAACCTATGGGGGACGGGTTTCCCTTTTTAAGTGGGGATTTTTTGAAGGGTGAAAAAAAAAAAATTTTAAAAAAAAAAAAAATTTTTTTTTTTAAAAAAAAAAAAATTTTGAAATTTTTTTTTTAAATGCGGGCAATTATTTTTAAGTGAATTTAAAACTATTCCCCCATAAAGTACAACTTTGTTAAAAATAAAAACAAAGGGCCCCTTAAAAGCTGCGCATTGAAAAAAAAAAATTTTACAAATTTGCTGAAGGAGGCAAAAACTAAAAAAAATTTTCCCGGGTTTTTTTTTTCTTTTAAATACTTTTCACCCCCTTTGGGTTAAAGGGGGGTTAAAGCTATATCTTCTTTTTAAATATCTATCAAATTCATTTTATCTATTTTTTTTTACTATCTATTTATTATCGGGCTTTTCTATCTATTTGTTTTTCTAACCCTATCTTTTCTTTTCTCTATCAAATTTCTCTTCTTTCTATCTTTCTATTTTATCTATCTATCTATCTCTTATCTTTTCTATCTACCTATCTATCAATCTATTTTATCTATCCTTTTATCTTTCTTTTCTTTATTATCTCTCTCAAAATTATCTATCTATTTCTATTCTTTTCTCAATTTTTTCTCTTAATTTTCTATTATTATTTTTATTATTATTATTTTTATTTTTAATTATTCTTTTTTTATTATTATTACCCATCATTTATTTTGGGGGGCCCCCTTGTTTTCCAGGGGCTGTACATTTCCGGGGGGGTTTACATAAAAAACTTTGGGCCCAAAACAATTACAAAGTGCCCTTTAAGTGACAAAAACCAACGGGTTTTAACGGAGGGGGGAGGGGGGCCCCTTTGCACCCGCGGGGGGTTTTTACGGGTCTACAGGGAAGGAAGGAAGGAAAAACGGGAAGGGTTTGGGGGGCGGGAAAAAGGGGGGGTTTTGTGGGGCGGGAGTCAAAAAAGGTTTTAATGTTGGTTATAGGCAACCCTAAAGGAAGGGTTTTTTAAAGGTTCCCTTTTGGAAGCCGGGGGTGGGGAGGGGAGGAAAAGTCGATGTTTTTGGGGCAGTGGGGTTCCCGAGTGGGGGGGAAAAAGAAACAAGGAATTTCTTGGGGGGACGGTTGTGTGGGAGGTGATTAAAGGGGGAGAGCAGAGGAAAAGGGGTCCTGTTGGGGGGGGGAGAGTGCGTGAGGGGGGGTTTTTATTTGAGTTTTAGGCAGAGATATTTAAAGGGGGGAGAGGGTTTTGGAAAGGGCCTTTTTAGGTCTTTGGTTGGGTAGTTTGGGAAAATAAATTTTTGGTGGGCTTTGGGAAGCCAGTGAAGGGTTTGGGGAAAGGGGGGAAAAGGCAGAGGATTTGGGGGGAGAGGGGGTGGAAAAAGACAGGAAGCAGATTTGGGAGGATTGGGGGGGAAAGCGAGGGGGGTTTGCGGGGGAACCCACAAAAGAAGGAGGGTTGCAGTAGTTTTTAGGGGGGGATTGGAACAAGGGCAGGGGCCAGCATTTTTGTGCTTTCGGGAGTTAAAAAAAATGAGGGGGGGATTCGGGAGTTTTTTTTTCGGTGGAGGGGGGCAGGCAGGGGGGTGAGGGTTTGGATGGGGGGTTTTTGGAAGGACGGGAAAAGGAGTAAAAAGGTTTTTCCCCAAGGGCCAGCGGATTTTGGGTTTTTTTGAGAGAGTTTTCCCTTAATGTGTTAGAGAGATCAGGTGGGAGGGATGGGGGGGGCGGTGGAAGTTGAAGAATTTCAGTTTTTACCCTTGTTTAGTTTTAGGGAGGGGGGGGGGAAGGGGGGAAAATGGGAAAGACAGTCGGGGGGATTTAGGGGAGGTAAAATTCGGGGGCGGGATTTTTAGATTGGGTCTTTTTTCCGGGCTTTTGGGGTAATGAAAGCCAGGGGGGCATGAGCTGCCCCGGGGCAAGGTGTAGTTTGGGAAAAGGGATTAGGGGGACCCGGGGACGGGCCCCTTTGGGGGGGCAACCGACAGAAAAGGGGCCCCGGGGGGGGAGGTGGTGGGAGCGAGAATGAGGAACGCGGGAAAAAGGCCCCGACAGTGGGGGTCGAGGGGTCCAGGAAAGGGGCCAAAGTCCGGGGGAGGGCCGGGGGGAGGGGAGGTTTTGCAGGGGGGGGAAATGGTGGGACAGTGTCAAGGTTTGGGGAGGACAGGCCCAAAGAGGAGAACCCACATTTCTTTATCTATATTTTTATCTATTAAAAATTTATCTATCCATATCTTTTATCTATTTTGTTTTTTATCTGTTTTTTCTATCTTTTATTATTTCTGTTTTTTAATCAAAATCTATTATTACCCTTTTCTATCTATTTATCTTTCTCTTAAATCTATCTATCTATATTTTAATTTATCAAATCGGGTTCGGGGTTACCCATGCCTTTATCTTTTATCTATCTTTTATCTATCTTCTATCTATCTATCTTTTTTCTATCAAAATCTATCTATTTTATTTTTTTTCCCAAATTTTGTGAAACAAAAATAAAAAAAACCAAATTTACTTCACTTTAAAAAACAAATTTTCCCCCTTGAAATGTATCTTTTTTCCCTTTTCGGGTTTCCCGGGTGATGGGGGATTTTCATCATTTTCCCCAACCCTTTAAATCAGGGGGAAAATTTTGCTTTTTAAGAATAATGGGGGAATTGATCACAGGAAAAATTTCCCAATACAATATTTCAAAAGCAAGTTGAGAAAAAACCGCCCAAATTTCCTTTTATTGTTTTCCGGGTTCTGCATTAGCTCATCATGCAAAAATTAGTTGTAAAGGGGGCCGGGGGCCCGCCCGGGGGCCATAGCCCCTGGCCCTCGCAAAAATTTTTTGTGTTTGTAGATCGGGGGACAATCTTCTGAGATCAGTGTCCATGAATACATTGACGGAGGAGGAAGCGCTGAATGCTGGAAGGGTGAGAGGCTGAGAAAGGTTTGCCCCCCGGGCCCCATAAACCCACTTGTCTTTTGGCAAAATTATGTTTCCCCCCCTTTTTAAATTTGTATGTAAAATTTTTTTTGGGACTGTTTTTTTACGGGAGGTGGAGCGAGGGGCACGTTCCCTTTTTCCCAACATGATGGGGTGGGAAAAACCATTAAACCTTTTACTTCGGGTTTTAGTGTTTGATTTCAAAATCAAACACGCCTATTGGTGCTCCCCCAAGGAGGATCTTCCTTTCTGAGCCACTCATTGCCCCCCACCCAGCCACCCCAGAAATCTCTTGTTTCAAAAACTGTTTGAGGGGAAAAGGCCCCTAAAAAACATTTTGTCCGTAGGGTTTGGGGGGAAAAGGTTTTTGGTTTTAATACCCCTTTTTTAAATTCTTAAAGATTCAGTGATTTAAAAAAGCAAATTTTTTTTTTTTTTACTTTAAAATTAAGGGGTGCTTGAGCTTCTCAGCCCCTTTCCCTTTAAGGGCCCTTTTTGATTTGCAGTTTGGCCTTAGTAGGGGGGCAAAAAGGGGGGGGAAAATCTAAAAAAACCTCCAACCAGGCCAATTGATGTTTCCCAAATGGGAAAATTTTCCCGCTTTCGGGGGCACTCATTCCCTTTCCCCACAAACCCAACCCAGTTCGCCTGCTCTACACTGATGGGGGGACAAAACCCCTTGAAAAAAAGTTTTCTGGGTTTAGGGATGCGGGGGCCTTGGCAAATACCCCCCTTTTGCATTTTAAAAGGATTCAGTGATTTCAGAAGAAATTGAGGTTTTTTTTTTACCCCAATAGGGAAAGTTTTGAGCTTTCTCAGTTTCCTTTCCCAAAATTCCCTTTTTATATCCCAGATGTTATTTGAGGGCAAAAAAAGGAAATTCCCCAAAAACTCCCCCGGCCTAAAATTGATGTTCTCCCCAAGTGGGAGTTTTTTTTCCGTTTTCGGGGGGAGACACTCTTTTGCCTTCCCCCCCAGAAAGCCAGAAATCGCTTTGGCTCTAAAACGATGAGGGAAAAAACCCCGAAATAGGGTCTGTAGTTTAAGGAGGGCGGGTTTGGGGCTAATTTTTCCCTTTTGGCTTTTTAAAAGGGATTCATGGGGTTAGAACCCAAAATTGATGATGTTACATCCAATGGGGCATTTGGGAGTTTCCCGGGCCCCTTTCCATAAAGGGCCTTTTGTGATTTGCAATGTTAGTGGAGTGCAAAAAGGAAATTTCCCCAAAACTAAACACCCCTATAGGGGCGCTCCCCCCCAAAAGGAGAGATTTTTCCCCTTTCTGAGAATCATTGCCTCCCCCCCCAAAAGGGAGAGATATTCCGCTTTTTTCTTTGTGTTGGGGGCTTTCTGTTTTTGGGGCCCCAATTTTAAAAAGGGAAAAAATTTGTGAAAAACTTTTTCCACAGGGGCCCCCATTTAAAGTAAAGGGTTTTCCATTTTTTTTTTCCCGTGATTTCCAGTTTTAATTGGGTCTGACCAAAAAACCCAGGGGGGGACCCAGATCCAAAGTGCAACACTAGTTTCATAGTTTCATATTTTTCATAGTTTGAACGGCCAAAAAAAAAAGACGGGGAGCCCACCCCAGTTCACCTTTTTTGGCTAAGGTGTTGACCCAGGGAAGGAAAAAAAAAAACCCCAATGCTGAAAAAAACCCAAAATTTTTCCTCATTTTGGGGGAAAAATTTCCCTTTCCCGCCCCCCCAAATTTCTGGCAATCGGAAAAAAATTCCCTGGACCCCTTGGACTATTTGTTATAAAGTACCACTTTGGGGGTAAATTTAAAGGGAACCCCTTTAAACATGGGTGCCCCACTGGGGGTAAAAAATTCTTTTAAGAAAAAAAGGCTTAAACCCCCCCTGCAGCTCCCCCACGGGGAAAAAAAAAGGCATTTACAAAAGCCCCCCATTGAAATCAGGGGGCACTTTTAAAATGGGGCCCCAGTTGCTGTTTGGGTTAGGGGGGTTTGGGGGGACTTTCTTTTTTAAACCCAAAAAATTTCCCCTTCCCACCGGGAAGCCCCTCTTTTTTACCCTTTTTTAAAGGGGTTTTTCTGTGAAAAAATAAAGGGAATTAAAATTTCCCTTTTTGGGGGACCTTTTTCCCCAAAATAAAAACCATCCAGCTTTTTTTAAAAAATTTTTTTAAAAATTTTTTAAAAAAAATATGCAAAATTTATTTGAATTGGGTGGGAAAGGCTTTTAATTTTAATATTAAAACCCTTTTCAACCCCTTTATTATGATCGGGAATAAAAAGTAAAAAACGGGGGAACCCCCATCAATTTTTAAAGAAATTTAGGTTCTACAGCTTTAGACTCCCTTTTCCCTGTTTGGAGGGTGGTTTAGTTTACAATTTCCCAGGTCCACTTTTCTGGTCGGGGATGTGGGTGGTTTCTACAGTTTTGGGACCCCACTTTTTTGTCATCCCTGGGGAAAGTTTTACAGCTTGGGGGTCCCACTTCCTGTTCAGGGGGGGGGATTTCCCAAATTTTTAAAAGGTCTCCCACAAATCTTTTCGGGGTTTGTGGGGGGTTTTTTTAAAAAAAGGGCTTCAGGTTTCCATTTTCCTTTTTCCAGTTGTTGGGGGGTTAAAAACTTCTCGGGCCCTTCATTTCCCTGTTCAGGCTGGGGAGGTTTTACAGCTTAAAAGCCCCAAATTTTTCCTTTTCAGGCTGTGGGCAGTTCAAAAGTTCAGGTTTCCCCCTTTTCCCTTTTTCAGGATGGGGGCTGGTTCCATAGTTTTGGGGCCCCCTTTTTTGGGTTTCGGGCTGTGGGGGGTTTTGTACAGTTTTAAGACTCCCACTTCCTGTTGGGGATGTGGGTAGTTTTACAGTTTCAGACTCCACTTCCTGATTGGGGACTGGGGGGCTTTTCCTTTATTTCAGGCCCCCATTTTTCCTTTGGGGGGGGGGTTTAGGGGGGGGGTGGGAAATTTTTTACGGGCTTCAAATTTTCCACTTTTTCCTGTTCGGGTTTAATCGGCGGTTTTTACAGTTTCGGGGTTTTCCCAATTTTCCTTTTTCGGGCCTGTGGGTGGTTTTTTTACAGCTTCAGGTTTCCCATTTCCCTGTTCGGGGCTGTGGGGGGTTTTTTCTACAGCAGTAAACGGGAACTTTCAGCTCTGCTTTTGTTTAGTGGGCCTGTTAAGAGATATTGATGATGGGGGGACATTTGGACAGGGGGTCCCCAGGTACAGAGCTCAAAAGGTTTAAAAGGGTTAGTAAACAAGCCTGTGCTGTGATAAGAAAGCAGGGAGTGACATCACTGTCCGGCCGGGGCAGGAAAGGGTTTTGGTTGGTAACAAAGGGAATTTACTAGTTACTAGTACGTTAAAAAAAAACACATGTGTCCTTCAATTCAACCAAGGGTTTGGGAAAAAAAAGTGGGTGAAGGGAGGGAAAAAAAGGGGCCCAAAATTATGACGGGCTTTACGCTGTTTTTGGCTATACGGGCCTCCCGGCCGAACCCCCCTGTCGGACGCGGGGATTCAGTGTTAGGACAGCGTTCGCCACTTTCAGCTGGCCCCCTGAGGGGCGGGGCAGTGGGGCGGTGTGGGCGCGTTTGGCTTCCCGGGGCGGGCGCGGCCCCGCCGTATACTCCCGGGGCATGTACGATGGCGAGTCGGAAAAAGTGCGGCGCAATGCAGCGTCGGCAGCTCGACGGGCAGATCTTTTTTTTTTTGGTCTAAATGCCCGGGGGCAGCGAAGTGAAGCAAGAAGGGGAAAAATGCGGGGAAAACAATAGAGATCGCAACAGAAACCGGCGCTCCGCCCCGTGCAGCGGGGAGTTGATTCCGAAAAAATCGCCTTTATAAAGGGGGGGGAAAACATTGTCGAGAAGGGGCTGATGTAAAAGATAAAATAATTAAAAAAAAAGATCACTTTCCAAAAAAATCAGAACGGCCAATATCAAGAAATTTTTGATATTGAAATTTTTCCGGGAAATCAGTAATTTTTAAATTATGGGGGAAGGGTTTTACCAATCAGAAACCTGGTGGGACAGTTCAAAATACAGTAAAAATGCTGAAAGAGCTGATTGGTTAAGCTACGGGGGCTTGGCTGTCAGCCCAAACAGAAAAGGGGCGACAATGCCCCTATAAACTATGGAGGAGAATTGACCAATCAAATAGGGGGCGACAATGTCCCCCTTTTTCCTTGGGAAAAAAATTGACGATCATTTCAAAAAGGGGGGCGTTCAAAATAAGTAAAAATGCAGGAAACGAGCTGATTGGGTTTAAGGGGGGGGGGGTCGTCCCTTTTGCCAATCAGAGCGCGGCTACTTTCTCATGAGTTCTATGGGGAAAAAAAAATTTGAGCGGCTTGTGGTTGGTTAAGTTAAAAAGGCGCGTTATTTGGGGGCCAATGGAAGAGCGAGGACGCTCCTTGGGGTTTTTTAATGCAAAACTGAAATAAATGTACATGGGAATCAAAATTTTAACACTACAGAAGTGGTCCCATGTGTTATAAAAAGAATAAAAATATGGGGGTAACGAAAAAAAAAAAAAAATTTTTAAAACAATAAAAACTGTTTTTTTTTTTTTTTTTCTGCATTTTTTATTATTTTGAATGTCCCCCCTTTTTTAATATGATTTGGGCAATTTTTCTCCATAGGTATAAAGGGACATTTTCGCTCCTTTCTGATTGGGGAAAACTCCTCCAAGGTTATAATGGGAATTGCGTCCTATTTGATTGGTGGTTTATGCCGCCAATAAAGGTTTAAAAAATTTTAATTACTGTATTTCCCGGGGAATTTCTCTTTGCAAATTCCCCATGTAGCGCCCGGGCTCTGGACAAACGGTTTTTTGGGATTTTAACTGCTTTTTTGTAAAGAAGGGTTTTTGCTTTTTTTATTGATAATGTTTTACACTTAATAAAAATAATTTTTTTTATTAATACTTAATGCCGCACGGCGCTGAGCGCCGAAATTTCAGAGCGCCATCTCTCCATAGACTATAATGGGAGAAGTAGCTCGCGCTCTGATTGGCTGGGATAGCCAAGCCCCCGCTAGCTCAGCCAATCAGCTCTTTTCTGTCTTTTTACTGTATTTTGAATTATCCCGCCATGGATTCTGATTGGTCTAAACGTCTCCATAGACTAGAATGGGTCTTTGTCGCTCCTATTTTGATTGGTCAATAATTCTCCATAGGTTTTAATGGGTCTCTGTCGCTCCTATTCTGATTCGCTGAGCTAGCCGAGCCCCCGCTAGCTCAGCCAATCACCTCTTTTCAGCATTTTTACTGTATTTTGAACTATCCCGCCGTGGATTCTGATTAGTCTAAACTTCCCCATAGGTTTTAATGGTTCACTGTCGCTACTATTCTGATTGGCCGGTTTATGCCGACCAATGAGAATAGGTTTCAGAATTTGAATTACGGTATTTCCCGGCAATGTCCAATATCCTCATTCTTGAATTAGGATATTGGAAAGTGATTTTGTTTTATGTATTTTTTATTTTTTTAGGTTTCAGCTCTTTTCCTGAGAATGTGGAACGCCTTTATAAAGGCGATTTTTGATTCATACTCCGCACCGACATCTGGAATGATTTCTCGCTGTTCCAGCCTGTCTCGCATCGGAACTGTTTTTCGGCGCAGTCCCGCACGCCGCCTAAGTCCCGCACTGCGCCCATGTCCCCGCACTGTGCCCCACACACACTGGCGAGGCGCAAGGAACTTTTGCCCGCATGTACGAGCGCACCGCCTCGGACGGCGAATCTTAGGCGCAGCCTCGCACTGTACCTCGGTCCCCGCACTGCGCCCCACACACTGGCAAGGCGCGGCGGACTTTTCCCCGCATGTATGACCGCACAACCTCCGGCACCGAATCATAGGGGCAGCGCCGCACTGCGCCTCAGTCCCGCACTGCGCCTAACACACTGGCGAGGCGCGGCGGACTTTAAATGCTATGTATGAGCGCGCCCCGGCCCCGACATAAGTCAGGTGCAGATTCCGCCGGAAAACTGGCGGAAAGGTGCGCCCCGACCCGGCGAGATTCATACATGTGGCCGAAGGATTTTAAGCCCAGCCTCTCCACTGGTGAATGTCCTGAAATCCACAAGGCAACAACCAATCTTCTCCAGAGGAGACTCCGTCTCTGACCCCAGAGCCTCCACCAGCCAAGATCCAGAATTTTACATAGCTACATACGCATTCATATTCTTTAGTTCCAGGTAGATATCTAAGCCTTTCTTGAAACTCTCTACTGTTCCTGCTGTGACCAGCTCCTCAGGCAGATATTCTACAGATTTACAGTTCTTACAGTGTATACAGAAGCAGGAGATAAGAACTGCTCTAGCTCGGAAAGGAAGCAAAATTAGAACAGCAATGTATTGGTAATTGACTTTACCTTTGCCTAAATGGTTAAAGTGAATCAGTTTCGTGAGAGCACCCTTTTGAATATCTAGGTTCAGAGTTATCTCTGACCCTGGCTGCTAACGGGGCACGTCATGTCCTCTTCATGAATCCTTCACAGCAAACAGATGTAAAATCATCAATTTGCCCGGAGGTTAAACTCTATAATAAATGTGTCTAGAATGAGATGCGCCAAATTTGGACACAAATACCTGAGTCAACCTGCCCCAATATTCAGCTCTTTAACAAGCCTTTCCAATGTGAAGATGACGTCCTCAGAACTTTGTTAACCAATCACATCAAGGTCACTAGTTCAACATTGATCTGAAAGATTGAGAGGACTACCTCCCAACTGGTAGATACAACTAATCACTTTGGGCGACATGTCCCAACACGCCAATGTTGTTTTTTTGCAGTATGTGCCTCCCGATTTTGTAGTGTACTCCAAGTGTACGGTGGTTGTCGGCGCATTGTTCGCTATCTTTTGTGTGGCTGTATGCGCCTTTTTTAGCTGTACATGTGTGGCACATTCGTATGGGGCTTACACTGTTGGCTGTTTTCTATGTGTGATTTTAGGTGCATCTCAGCATTTTGTCGTGCGTGAGTGTGCGCTTTTTTTTCCGGCTGGTGGCGTCAAATTTGCATTGTCCGAACACTCGTCATTCGTGGAAGACAAGTTCTGCGCATTGATGTGTGCGAAAATGTGAGCACATTACCTGGCGCTGTGCAAATGCGCCCCCTTTTTATTTATTACTTCGGGGTTCATTGCAGAACGTTGTCCTGTACTTATGTCTGGCTGCCGGTTGAAGTTGTAGATCGTGCGCCTACTGTGTGCGCTCTGATGTTGAAAGTTGCTCCCAACTCTGCTCAAATGCCAAATGTGCCTATTTTAAGTATGTGCCCCAAAAGCAATTACGAAAAAAATTTGGAGGGAGCCCTAAAGGGCGAACAAGCATGCGCCCCAATCCATACATGCGTCGCGAAGACAACATGCGCTCCGAAACAAATGGACGCGCCGTTAACAAATGCGTAGAACTAACGAATGAAGTATACAAGCCAGAACGCCCAAACAGGCGCCCCAAGCAACACACTCGCCGATAAAGGCGCAATGCCTAAAACATTCCGAGAGACGCAAATACAACCACTTTACAAAACAATCGCAGAACAAATTAGGAAATACATTTCGAGTGTTCGATACTTTATGCCGCATTCAAACTGGTGTACGGACGCCACTTTTGGGACATATCGCCCTTAGTTGTAGCTACCAGGGTTATATGGTCCTATTCTTAGGCTTGGTTCACATCAGCGTCGAGGGTTCCATCACAAATTCCATCAATGGGCTTCCTTGGGCGCCACTGGAGTCAGCTGTAAAATAGCTCCGGTTAAATCTCCGCAATGGAGGCTCTGAACAGAACCTTCGATGTAGATGTGAACTAGGTCTAAGAGGACCAGTGGTCACGATGACCAGCAAGAGTGGGAAGATGAACGCGAATGACTGGAAGACCAAGGAAACGGCAAAAAGAG